>JACXGJ010011788.1:0-19143 GCA_016801105.1 Esox niger | reverse complement strand
CCCCCCCCGCCGCCAGTGTGCCGTCGCCCCCCCCCCCGCCAGTGTGCCGTCGCCCCCCAGCACATCAAACGGATTTCTGTTTCTTTACCCTACTATTAGAGCCCTTCTTTTCCCAGCAGTCGTCATGTGACTCAGTGCCAGTATGTCTTTTCAGAGATAATGTGGCTGGGTTAGAGACCAATTGTGTGGTAACCTGGTTGGCCTCTTTATCCTACGTTTGCCAAACCGTTCAATACATTTCCTGGTTTCCCAAAACTCCTGGTTCTGATAGGAATATAGCAGGAATTTTTTAATCTTTACTACCAGGAGTTCTGTGAGCTGTAGTTTGAATGTCTCGTGTATTGGATTAGTCTTTTTTAATGTCTTTTTCTCGCACACATACTGCTCTGGGTGTCATAGTAACCACATGCACAGCCAAGTCATGGGGGTTTCTTTAGGCTCAAAACTGTCATAGGTCAATGTGAGACTTAGTTTGATGGGTGGTGTATTGCAGGAGGCTGGTTCCGGGGGTGAGACCGGCGGACCAGACTCAATGAGTTTCCAGCGAAATGTCAGAGAAGTCAGGGCAGAGCACCAAGGCGAAGGATGGCAAGACCAAGTATGCAACCCTTAGCCTCTTCAACACATACAAGGGCAAGTCTTTGGAGACCCAGAAAACTGCAGGTACGCTCAAGCTTCACACACCCTCTCATGCTACTTTTAAAGCTCTCAGATAATGTATGCCTCTTGTCTAGAGACTAGAGGTTGATTTGGGACTGCTTATAAGAAAACCGGCATTAACACGTCTCCTTGCTGAATGTATTAATGTCCCCTGCCCCTCCCTTCTTGTCCAGTCGCTGCCAGACATGGACTCCAGAGTTTGGGTAAGGTTGCTGTCAGTAGGCGCATGCCCCCCCCTGCCAACCTGCCCAGCCTGAAGGCAGAGAACAAGGGCAACGACCCCAACGTTAACATCGTCCCCAAGGACGGCAGTGGCTGGGCCTCCAGGCCCGAGGGAGGGGACGAGAGGTGAGACACCAGGGCTGGATTTTGCCCTTTACCCCACCTAACTACCCCATCACTCTCCTAACCGATGCTTTGTCTTGTGAATATCAGGCAGTCTGAGACCCCACCGCCCCCGCCCAAGCCAGTGCCCCCACAACCCCTGGAGGTCACTCCGTCTGTCGGGGTCAGCAGGTCCTGGGCCAACAGCAAGCCCCCACCACCGCCGGACGGAGGAGCCCCTTGCGTGAGCAGCCAGTTCCACCAGGAGTTCCCCAGCCTGCAGGCGGCCGGGGAAGCGGAGAAAGGGGAGGGGCAAGAGGAGGAGCCTTATGGACCTGGACCCAGCCTCCGACCTCAGAGTAAGAACACGCCCACATCCCAGCGTTAATTTTCAGAACATGAGCATAGCACTTGTTCCCACTCCCCACTGTTGACCAAGCTAGGTTGGCTGACCTGCTCTCTCCTCTTCCAGATGTTGGTAGTTGGCGCGAGGGCGGTGGCAGAAATCTGACCGTGGCAGCCGTCCCTTCCGAAATGGACAACCGTGGAACGGAGGAGGGTGTGGCGGTCGTCGCCAACCCGTCCCCTCCTGGGGAGGTGGATGAGGGTGGCAGGCTGGCCTCCAGTGAGAAGAGAGAGAGCAGGGAAAGGCCACCCCCATCTGCCCAGCCTGCACCCGTCTCCTCGCAGCCACAGCCCTCCCCCTCCACTGCGCCGCCCCAGCCTAAAGTCAACGGGGGCCAGCAGCCCCCGGCCGCGGTGCCCCCCCAGTTCCACGTCCATCTGAGGGGCATGATGCCACCCTATGTAAGCATGGACATGTTGGTTACTGAATTACGGATCTGTGGAGTTTTTAATATATTTTTTAAGGAATGTAAATGTAAAGGATTACATGATTTGGTATGTCTTGACCAGAGTGAGCCTCCTAATAATAGCCTGTTGTGTTTCTGTGTGCTGTTGTAGATGTTCAATGCATATCCCAGAATGCCCTTTGCTCCAGTGCCTGGGACCATCAGATATCCAGTTCCCCAAGATGGAGCCAGGTGAGGACACATGCACACAGACTCCCTATATTCCCTAGGACTCATGTCTTGAGTTCCGCTGAACCCCCGCTCATGTTCTGTCCCCAGGAGGGTGCGTCCTCCTCAGCAGGGCCCTCCACAAGCCTGGCTCAAGGACCCAGACAGACCCTCCATCATCAGCGCCACAGAGCTCAAAGAGCTGGACAACCTGGACACCGAGGCTGATGAAGGCTGGGCTGGTAGGACTGCACTGCTTTGACAATGGCCATGTTAAACATTGGTAAGAGCCGAACGTGACCATGTCCCGTCTCCCCTCGCTGTCTGTTGTCCAGGAGCTCAGATGGAGGTGGACTACACTGAAAAACTCAACTTCAGTGACGACGAGGAGAACCACGCTGCCAAGGAGAAAGGGGAAAACTGGTGAGTCACTCAGGGTTTCTCAGTCTGCCTTCATGGGGGCGGGGGAAGCCCTTGGGGTAGCATGGGTGGCCTTGTGATTAGAGCATCTCCCCAGTAACTGAAAGGTCACTAGATTTAATCCCAAAGATTGCCAGGTGAAACATATGTCTTTCTGTCCCTGAGCGTGGCGGTTTGCGCTAATCGCCACCAGGTTGTTTCTGGAATGTGTTCTACGTTGTACACTGCTAGTAAAATCTGATGCATGAGAAAAGATGCGGCTTGTACTTTGAACACTGGTTGCCTGTGCTCGTTCAACCTGTTAGCTCATTGAGGTGAAGCCTAGGTGTTGCTGGCTTTTTCTCACCTTCTCATTCTTTCAGGGAGTGGATGGGTAAAGTGGAGCGGATGAGACCCCCGCGGCATTCTGATGGTCCCGAGGGTAGTAAAGGGTCGTGGGTAGATGGAAGGGACCCTAGGGCGCCCTCCCCTGGCAGTATGGGGCAGTACAAGCCCGGCCCGTCACAGGATTACCAGGTAAGCGCGAGAGGGACTGATAAGTCTATTGGGGAGGTGGGTGAAAGAATTGACAGTTCCCAGACATCCAAGTTCCTTTTGGGTGTTTAATACAGCAATAACATGGAGGTTAAATTGTACTTGTTATGGCTTCTTTCCTATTGTCAACATAAGTCATATGGATACTTCATATACAGACAGACCAACGTTTTACCTGTTTCCCATGGTCATTTAATCTGTAAACTTTGTAGGTTGTGTTGAATGTCTCTATTGATTGTTTTGTGGGTGTGTGATTGTGTGTGAATGCGCCTAACTAACTATGCCAAACCTTCACTCACTATAACTAAAGATATGGCACTTGATAATAATTTAATGAAAAGGTAAAAATATGTAAACAACGAAAGAAGACAATATGAAAACGGGAGGCTTCTCTGGAGTGTCCTCCAGCAGCTTTTAACACATCTTCACATCAAATTGCTGGTGCCGGTGACATGATTGTGCCCCCTCTTTCTTTCAGGTAACCACCAGGTGGCGCTCCTGGGCTACCATTAACCTAATTATGGCTCTTAGTACTGTTTCATTCATCTCTTATTTTTTTCCAGGGTCAGCCAAGTGGGAGTGCTGTGGTCAGTGGGGCCCCTCGTGTGGCCAAACCCCCAAATGCAGCTCCTCCTGCTGGCGAGGAGGAGTCAGAAGCCTGGCGCCAGAAACGCAAGAAGCAGGACCTGTCAGAGGCGGTAGAACGTGCCAGACGGAGGAGAGAGGAAGAAGAGAGGAAGATGGAAGAGCTGAGACTCGCCGCATGCGCTGAGAAGCTCAAACGCCTCAACGAGAAGCTCCATCCTGCAACAGAGCCCAAACCTGCCGCCAAGGCAGCCAATGAAGAGGCGGGTGCTGTGCGTAAAGACACACCCCCGTTGTCTGTTCCTCCCCCGGTTTCCAGCCCTGCACCAGTGCAGCCGGCCCCCCTCTCTCAGTCCCTGACCAAACCAGCCCTCCTCCCAGATCGCGAGAGGGTGGAGCGAGAAAACGTAGACAGAGAGAGGGTGGATAGAGATATGGAGCAAGAAAGGATGGATAGAAAAATGGACAGGGAGAGGGTGGAAAGGGAGCTAGAACGGGAAGGGCCTCGTGCCGAGGAGGAGAGTCCGTTTGTGCCTCGCCAGCCCAGCCCTCCAGTTCAGAGACCAGTGTCCATCCCCCCAGAGTCTGAGCTTGGAGAAGGTGCCCTGGGCGAGGTGGGTCCCCTAAGCGAGGTGAGCCCCCGTGTGGAGGAGAGCCAAACTGAGCACCAGGCGCCAGTGCCTATACGTGACTACTTCAGCACCAGTGACAACAGAGGTGAGCTCCCCCCGGCCCTTCCACCTGCTTTACCGCCCACACAAACCACTCTTCCTGTTTACGTTTATTTCATTTTAATGTGACATGTAACATCACTCGCTCTCATTCTAGGGGAGGACACTGCTCTCCTGTCTATGTCCCATATGGACCCCCCAACCAGTGATGACACCTCTCTGGCCCCGGACCTGGAGGGTGAGGTGGGGGCTGCCATGCGCCCTTCTCTCACTTTGGGCTACTCCAAACAGTTCCAGAAGACACTGCCTCCGCGCTTCCTCAGGCAGCAGGTATTGTTTAATTCCCGATCTCACTGAACCTCTGATTTTATGGAACACTTTCATGTGTTAATTTACACCGTTTTTACTCTTAATCTCTTGACCAGTCAGTGGTCATTATGACTTCGTATAGCCTAAAGGTCTGGTAGACGTGTCTGAATTTTGGCGTTGGGCAGGAAGGCGTGGCGTTGGGCAGGAAGGCGTGGCGTTGGGCAGGAAGGCGTGGCGTTGGGCAGGAAGGCATGGCGTTGGGCAGGTCACTAGTGAATCAGCTGTTCGGGACACATTTACTGAACTTTTAGAATTTGTGGCAACTATTTGCATGTACAATCAGGCTCTGCTGACAAGCAGATCCTGTTGCCGAGGGAGACAGAGCTACAGCTATAACAGCTTGGATCAGTCTGGCTCTGTCAGACATGAAAACGCAGCAGTCTGTTTTAAAGCTATCCACCAAAATGTGTAGCATGTTAAACAAGATAATTTGAGTAAGGGAGGTGAATTCAGTGAGCTAAATATTTTCATTAGTGAGCAGCATTGTTGTACGTTTGAGTGGAAAGTTACCTAGCCTTTAATTTGTTTATTTTATTTTTACTTATTGGTTACCGTGTCACCAGTAATTCTTGTCAGAATTCGTTGCTATGGTGCTATGGCAGAGTTCTGTTACTCACACCAGCTGCTGCGTCATGAAAGGCTGCCTGCCCTACAGTATATCTCTGTGGTGGCTAGAATAACATTTATATCCCCTTCCTCAAGCTAGTTAGGACTGCTGCTTAGAGAAAAGGCAAGTTGATGGATGAAAACAATGCTCTTCCCAACAACATAATGACATCTGTTTCAGATATCTAGCGAAGAATCACATCATCCTTTCGATACTTGTAATTTGTACACCTTATTTTAGTTGTTGGTCATGTTTGGACCAGGTCCATATATGTAACGCACAAGAAGCTAAAGCTACTAAATTGGTGTAATTTTTGCTTTTTAAAGTGTAACTTGAGTGTCTTTGTCATGCTCAACTGTTCAATAGAACAAGTGAATATTGTCACATCAAAAAAGATTACTGCAGTTGTTGATCATTGTTTTCAAGAAGATTATATAATGTGCTTATGATGCATCAGTGTTATTTTTGTCACGGAAAGATCCAAACAGCCGTCCATTCAAAAAGAAATTTGCAATTGTTCAATTCCATCGCTTTCCTCAACTGTATGTGTCAGTTTGACGAGAACCGCCCTGTCTTAAACTTGACTCCACTTTCGTCGTTCAGGAGCAAATGAAACAGCAGCAATGGCAGCAGCAACAGCAACAAGGAGGTGGGGCAGGGGGAGGTGGTGGCAGAGCTCTATCCCCGTCAGGAGGAGGGGGAGCTGCTCCTCCCCAGCAGCACCGGGGTCTCTACCAGCCCATTGGCCCCCCTCACCAGCAGCAGCAGCAGCAGCAGCATCTAGCTAACATGGGCTTTGACCCGCGCTGGCTCATGATGCAGTCCTACATGGACCCCCGCATGATGTCTGGAAGAGCACCTCTGGACATCCCCAACATGCACCCTGGACCTGGTACTCACGTTTAGTCCCCGTCTTCTCACGTTTCCCCCGTGTGCTTTGATGTTTCTTTGTGATTGTGTATTCACGTTTATTGTTAAGAAGAAATGCTATTTAGTCTTCCGCTAAGCAGTCAGTAACTTTCCACATGGACCCTCTTGCATGGATTTAGTCCAGTGTAATAGGTTCCGTTTCGCTATTCAACCTTTATTTAACCCGGTAAGCTGATTGAGAACCAATTCTAATTTGCTATGGCAACCTGGCCAGAGGAAGAACAATTGCAGGACAATACAATGAGGAGTGATCAGAGGTAGTGGGGATTTGTCAGTCAGTAGTTACCAGTGAGTCTGTTGTGTGTACAGAGGGACACCTTTACAGTTGAGTAAGGATTACTGGGGGGAGTGTTGCAGGGGGCAATGCTGACAAAGTGGATGGTGCATCTGATTAATTGAGGGGATTTTTACGGGCCATCCTGTGAATTATGCCACCAGTCTAGGGCTGTTGGGGTGGAGCTGAAGGAGGGCCCTTTTCCCTTAGATTTTATACCATTAGTGTCTAATGTGAGTCCAGGACAGAGTCAGTCTGAACAGACAGCGATATTTGTAGTGGTCAGGGTACTATAACTCCAGTCCATCTGTGGTGAGAATCACTTTTTAATTACAATTAGTGACCAGCTGTACGCCATTGTCTACATCATAGCAGCTGCAGATCATTTTGTATTTTTTTGTGTCTAGTCTGTATATTAACTGTAAAATGTAATCACTGATTATCCTTCTCTTAGGGCGGATGGCTCCAAAGCAGATTGCTCGTAGAGAGCCTGGGGACAACTCTAGCTCCAGTCCTGACTCCTTCGATCACCTGGCCAGGCCTGTTCGGGAGCACGGTCTCCCCTCTGAACCACGCTTGGTTTGGGGCTCCGAACCGTATTCCCAAGCTGACCTGCGCTCTGTCACGCCTCCTAAAGGGCGAGAGGACAAGGACGCCAGGTGAGAGCCCACAACAAACAACTCGAGAAACAAACATGGCTTCCTTGCATCCACAGTGACATTAATGAGATTTTAGAAAACAAATGTGGTCCACTGTGTTTCCTTTAAAACATCTCTCTTTCCCAGGTTGGACTCTGGGTTGGAGCTGGATCGGGGGCTCCCAGCCATGTACCCAAACCAAGAGCACGGTTCTATTGAGCCCTGCGTTAAGACTGAGTTTTTCAGAGACACCACTGAGCCCCTGTCAGGGTTCAGCCCTGGCCCTGAGGAGGCCCCAGGATCCCTGCAGAAAGATAGGGTCCCTGGTGGGTCCCCATTTGAGCCTGAGGAGCCTGGCCTGCCCTCTGGTGAGGAGGTGGAGGCCATGGGACAGGCCATGCTTCAGAGGACAATTTCCCAGGGCTCCAGTCACTCACTCAAACTGGACGAGCCCAGGTTTGACAGCCTCCCCCTGGGCACAAAGACACTTGAGCCTCAGGACGCAGGGGAGAGGCCCGACCCGGATGACCTGACAGCCAGGAAAGAGACTTTCTCCCAGGCTGCTGTGGCCAACAACAGGGCCACTCCTCCAGCCGACGGCCTCCACAAGCAGGAGAAGCTGCCCCTGCCAGCACCCAACAAGCAGAAGGCCGACCTGCGCTGGGGAGGGAGGTCAGGGGCTGGCAGGAGGGATGCTCCTGGGGGAGAGAGGCCCGTACGCAGGTCTGGACCAATTAAGAAACCAGTACTTAGAGACATGAAGGAGGAAAGAGAGCAGCGGGAGGAGAGGGAAAGGCATAGGGAGAGAGGTGAAAGGGGGGAGAGACCGAAGAAGGAGGAGCGAGGAGCAGCAAAAGCTGCCTCGGCGGCTGCAGCCGTATCTGAGGGTCCCAGGGACAGACCTCAGGGAGAAAGAGAAAGAGAGAGAGACAGGGATGGAAAGCGTGAGGTCACGGAGGCAGAGGAGGTGTCTGGAAATGGGATCCAGAGGCCCAGAGAAACACAGGCCCCGTCGGGAGCTCCGCCCCTTGCCTCCCAGGACGACAAGACGGACAAACCAGCGACCAACGACAAACACCCTGAACCTAAACTGCCCTCTAGGAAGGACTCCAACCTGCCTCCGCGATCCTACCGCCGCGAGGAGAGAGAGAGGGAACGAGACCGGGAGAGGGAACGAGACATGGAGAGGGACTGGGCGGCTGACAGTTGCAGAGCCAGGGGCCGTGGGGAGTACTACTCTCGGGGACGGAGTTTCCGGGGTACTTACGGTGGTCGGAGTAGAGGTGGCAGGGGCCGCAGTCGAGGGGACTACCCTTACCGAGAGCCGCGCTCACGTGCCGACCTCCCCCCCGCTGCAGGCGCTGCTGCATTCCGCTGCCGCGAGGAGAGCGAGACTCGCAGTGAGAGCTCTGATTTTGAGGTGATGCCCAAACGCCGGCGCCGGCGCGGCTCAGACACCGACTCAGAGAGCGAGGGAGGTCGGGAGTCCGCCAGCGACACAGGGGCTTCGGACCGAGAGCTTAGCACCAAACCTGCCAGGCCGCTCCGCAGGGAACTACCGGGAGAGCCACGCTCTGGACAACACAAACCTGGCTTCGGACCCCCTCCCCTTGGGGAGAAAGGAGGGCCCAGGGGTGGAGATGAGGGTCGGCCCAAGCCAGGCTTCCTGCTCAAAGGAGAGCCTTCTCGGCGAGGGAGAGGTGGGCTGTACAGTAGGCGAGGAGGGGCCAGGGAGAGAGGAGGTCCCAGGTCAGCTCCTCTCAGAAGACCAGGCACCAGGGAGTCGTCCTCCCAGTGGCCGTCCAAACCCATGGAGACCTTCCGCCCTGAGGACACGGAGCCCTCCTCATCACGCTACGACAACCGGGACCCTCACTATGACCGACGGCCTCTCAGAGGGGACCGAGACCGACCATTTGATGGTAAGAAGTTTGGGGAGGGGGGACCCCAGAGTAGCAGGGACAGAGAGAGGCCTCGTCGCCCTCGTCCCGCCCGGCCCCCAAGGCAGGACAAACCGCCCCGCTTCCGGAGGTTGAAGGAGCGGGAGGCTGCAGTGTTAGCTGGAGGTGAGACGGGACTAGCACCCACCTCCAACGCCCCCCTCCCAGCCATAGTGCCTGCTTCTGGGCCCGGCCCGGTCTCTTTGTCCCCCACCCTCTCCAGAGCCCCGGGGACCCCCGTGACCCTGCCCGCAGAGGGGGGACCAGCAACTGCTGACTTGACCTCTGACCCGGCCCTGCCCGACGCTACCCCTCCCGCCACCTCAGCTGCTGGCACCAAGTCACCTGACCTGTCCAACCAGAACTCTTCTGACCAGGCCAACGAGGAGTGGGAGACGGCGTCGGAGAGCAGTGACTTCAACGAGCGGAGGGAGCGAGGTGAGAGGAGGGTAGTGCAGGAAGCTCCCGGTGCAGTGGCGCCCCCTTCGGCCACAGCCCCCCTGCCCCCCCAGGGCCCGGCACCGCCCAGCAGGAACCCCAGTGACGGAGGCGTGGTGTTCAAACGCGAGGCATCCGGTCCAGCCGGGGCCAGGAGGAGTTTTTCCAGTCAGCGTCCGGTGGAGCGGCAGAACCGCAGGGGCAACAGCGGACCCAAACCCACCCGCGGCTACGCAGCCGCCAAAGGAGAGAGGAGAGGAGGGGCCAAGGCCGGGCGCAGAGGGTGAGTCCACCAAGTACACTACATTGTTTGGTCTGTCTCCCTGGGGTTTAAGGCCGGGTGTTTTGTGAAAGCACTTTGTGACAACTGCTGATGTAAAAAGGGCTTAATAAAATAAATAAATAAATTTGATTGATTTGATCTTATGCACAGAAACAGACTTTATTAGTGTGTTTGAGTTGGGAGCATCCACCTACCCATCGGCAGTAGGCAGCAATGTTCCTGGAGTACCAGCTGGCTTCACACCAAATGAGCCAATTGATGAGTCAAGTGATATATTGAACACAGCTAGTCTTCTCGGTCTGTTATATCTTAAAGAGTAAAGTTGCCAAGCCCAGTTTCTGATGAATGATTGTGTGCTTGTGTGTGTGTGAGCTGTGGAAACTCTTTCTGACAGAGAAGTGTTTCTTATCTCCTGTCATATCCAGCACCAGTTGGTGGCTGTGTGTTTTGGAGTTATAAAAAGAACATTCTGCTATCCATCTCTGGCCTCTGGAGGCCAACAGTTATCCTTATCTATTCTCTGGAGGCCACTTTATTTCAGGATTCTGCTGCTTCTCTGTATTGGCCTTTGACATCTTTGTTCTCCACCAGAGTGGCCCCAAACCCAGACTCAGGACCTGGCGGGGGGATGGTGCGGCCCGGGGGTAAGGACTCCGCAGGGCGCAGGAAGGAAGAAGCCAAACAGACCAAACAGAAACCCAAGGAGAAGGAGAACGCACTGTCGCAGTTTGACCTCAACAACTACGCCAGTGAGTGCCCTTTACGCAGTCACGCACAGCTGCCAATACCAATATGCTACCAGTACTGCATAGGCCCAACAAAGGGTTCTACAGATTCCATGGAAACTGACGTGATGGAATTTCCTCTGTCTTGTAGGTGTGGTGATCATCGATGACCACCCAGAGGTGACGACCCTAGAGGATCCCCTGTCCAACACTACAGACGACGGCTTCACCGAGGTGGTCTCGCGCAAGCAACAGAAACGGCTGCAGGACGAGGAGCGGAGGAGGAAGGAGGAGCAGACCACACAGGTGAGGGACGAGGCACTTACTCCTAACATTTACACACCGTGAGGATTGTGTGAACATGGCATCTGACACGCCTGGCCTCCCGTTTGATGTTTCCTTGTGTGGCTATAGCACTATGGGAAGAAAGGGTCAGGGGAAAAAGGCAGAGGAGGGGGGGGAGGAGGAGGAGGAGCAGGAGGAGGTGGCGGGGGAGGAGGAGGAGGTGGTGGCGGGGGAGGAGGAGGAGGAAAGCTGCCACCCAGATTTGCCAAAAAGCAACAGCATCAAGCGTCCTCATCACAACAGCCGCAACAGCAGCCTGCATCACAGCCTCAGCCCCCCACACCCCCCTCCCAGCCCGCTGCCTCTACCCAGAGTCTAGAGGGCCCAGTGGCCACCGTGCTGCCTGCTCCCACGCCCGCCGCCGCCGTGGACTTCACCTCCAAGGCCCCTGCTGCCCCGACCGCGCAGCCCCACAGCACTCTGGGTACGGAGCTCTGGGAGAACAAGTCGGCTGTGTCAACCGCCCTCCCGGACGTCAAGAAAGGTGAGCGGCGCGTCCTCTCATGTCTCACTGGAGCCGTTACACCGTGGCGCGTTTTAAGCTAGTGCTGTTCCATGAAGCCTGGTCTCATTGGTGGTGTGCTTGGTTTCAGTTGGAGGTATTAGCGCTCCCCAGCCTCCTTCAGTCAGTGCCTGGAACAAACCTCTCACCACCTTCACTGGGACTGGGACTACAGAGGTATGGGCCTGTCTGTCTGTCTGTCTGTCCTAGTCTCCTTAGTAGCCATCATGCCCAGTGTTTCACGAAGAGCTGGTCAATATAGACTGCAAGTCTGTGTAGCTTGAAATTGACAAAATTGGTCTGCTATTGATACATCTAAATTTACATTTTTTGTCAATTTAGCAGCTGCTGTTGTCCTTCCAGTGACTTCCAGTTAGTTGGTTCATCTTAACATGGCTCTGTGGGACAACGCCTTAACTTACTTGTAGCTGTTAGCATAGTAGAAATGAAATGATACATTTTAGTCACCCTAAATTACGCTCCTGGTTTGCCTCTAAAGCCATGCAGGGTCGATCAAGGTAGAGCATCTGCAGCTGAATGCTTTGTTAAGGGGCAGTGGGCGGCACTCTTACCTATGGTAAATATAAAGTCACAATGCCCCAGGGCAGTGATTGGGACATTGGCCTGCCTTCAGAGCAGTCTTTTGGTTGGGAAGTTAAACAGGTGTCTGGCAAGAAAGTGGTAGTGCTATTTTTTTTTAAATCATGTCTGGGGGAAATTCCCCTTACCTGAGGTTTTAATTTGTATATTTGGACTAAGCTAACCCAAGCATGATTTTTGGTTAAACTAACCATTTTAAGGACAATGATGATGTATTCAATAATGTGTGTATTTTGGTTGCTCTGTGTATGTATCAACTACAGTCTTTTGTTATATCTTCTAAACTTCTATGTTTGGCGTTTGTAGTTCTTAACTTTCCAATTACTGATTGCCCAGATGAGTTAGCACATGTTTTTAACATAGGATACTTACTGAAAGATATTAGCGAAATGCCTGCGGTCATGGATTTATTTGCGGTTGTAGTTGTCACTTGTTTCCCCTGCCTGGTTTGTGTAGCTGATGACTGCTGTAATTCCTGTGGGGTGGTGTTGTAGGGCGGAAAGCCGGTCTCTGAAGGCAGCATGGAACTAGGGATGGACAGCATCCAGTTCGGGGCCCCATCCTCAGCTGGCAGCACTGACAGTGACAGTGTACCGGCCATGCTAGAGACCGTGTCGGACAACAAACTACCTGCTCCTAAAGAGCAGAGACAAAAACAGCCCCGTGCCGGGCCCATCAAAACACAAAAGGTAGGGACACATACACATGCACACACACACACACACACACACACACGGGTAGTCCACAGGGAAGGTCCTTGTCCCTCTGACTCCCCATCCTCCCACAGCTCCCTGACATGGAGTCCGTGGAGCCCAAGGAGTACAAGCCTGGCCCCATCGGTAAAGAACGCTCCCTACGGAATCGCAAGGCCAAGGATGTCCGTGGCGGGGAGGGAGACGGCCTGGATGGAGGGATAGTGCCTGGAGGAGGGGCTAGCCGAGCAGTGGACTCCAGCCCCCCCAACACAGACACGTCTGTTTCTGAGCTAGGGGGTGACATCGAGGGGATGATCACTGTACCCTCAGCGGAGTATGCCAGCAGCTCCAAGGTGAGAGTTGATTGGTTGAAAAGTTGCCCCAGTAGCCTGGTTTGAATAGGAACGCCGTTGCCTGATTCCCACCATGTGTTGTCCCAACCCTTCTCAGGAGTCTGTGACGGACTACACCACCCCCTCATCCTCCCTGGCCGACAGCGGTCCCACCGGAGGGAGTAAGATCGAGGAGAGTCTGCTGGCCACCGTGGCTCTGCCCCACTCTCTGCCCCGTAGAGAAGCCCTGCAGCAGAGCTCCAGCCTGAGCACGGTCTCTCCTGCTACCGTGGACCTTACACTGAAGGTACACGTACGCACACACACACTCATTCAACATACAGCACACCTTCTTATGCCTACCGTGAGTATCAGCTTGTAACAGGTTATCTGCTATGTCTCATCAGATGGAGTCTGCTCGTAAAGCATGGGAGAATTCCCCTAGCCTCGTAGAAAAGAGTTCTCCTGTCACCTCATCTTCTCCTATCACATCCTGCAACTCCTCCTACTCCTCCTTCTCCTCTGCCTCCATGCCTCAGATACCGGTGGCCTCCGTCACGCCAAGCACCTCTCTGACAGGTACCGTGTTTACAAGTCTAAACAGTTCCTGTTACATTGTCACAAAAAGCACCAAAGCACTTGGGTGTATTGACATCTCTGGCTCACACCCGTCTCAGTGCTTCCTTCCCCTAAACCATAACATCTCCTGACTCATGTTAGAATGTTATATCACCCCCCCTCCCCAAGGTGCTGGGACCTACACCACTTCCTCTCTGAGCACTAAAACCACCACGGCCTCCGACCCCCCTAACATCTGCAAGGTGAAGCCCCAGCAGCTGCAGACGGGATCCATGGGCGGGTCCAGCTTCTCCCAGCTGGGTGTGGCACCTCTGCTGCCCCAGCAGCAACAGACCCCACAGGTCTACGTCTCCCAGTCTGCAGCAGGTGAGGGCCTCCAAAGCATGTCACATGTTTCTGCACAGAGGTATGACCAGGGCCTTTTCCTGACTGCTCTTCTGGGGGCTGGTTTTCACCAAGACTCTCTCTTCCAATGGCAAAACTTAAAACACTCAGTTAAAACTCTTTTGTCCTTTAAACATGCTAAATGCGGAATATGGACCAGTTGCTTTAAAATAAATACACGTCACTCTGGATGGAAACAATGTTTGTTTCCAAAGTCTGTGTACCTGATAAGGTTAAAATCGGCTTTTTGTTTCCTTGACAGAATATTACTGATTGTAGCGGTACTAGTATCACCACGGCCCGTTTGGAAGCAGAGAACGAACGTTGTTTTTACAAAGGCTGACGTGTAATAGAGACCTAGCCTGCCCCCTCCCCTAATGCACCATTGAAGAAGAGATGCACTGCAGACCAGCCACTTAAATGGAACCTAGTGAATTTCATTATGGCGCCACTCAAAACAAACACATTGGTTGGAACTGTAGCCTAGTTGCTAATTTGTTGGGCCATAACTTTATTGGATGGAACATGACCTTTTTGAAAACGTCAAAGTAAATATTCTTGGTAATTTGATACTGTAAGTCATGTATTGTCGCTGGCACCCCAAAATAAGGCTTCTACTGATACGCAGAAGGAAACCAAGAGTAATTCATTTCTTTGTACTGCCTGCACTGCCTTCTCGTATCAGTGACTGCTGAGTGCCATTCCCATTGGGATCTGACCACACAGCCCGCAGCTATTAGTCTCTGTCAGAGAGCCGAGCCCCGAGGAACAGTTGCCCCGTCTTAAAGGAAACACGACCTCACTTATTAGAGGACATATTTAAAGGGAGTATGTTGCCGCCAGGAGTTGGTGTCCTATATATCAGAATCGGACTTGGCTCTCCGCCCATCGGGCTAGCGCTGAGCGAGCTGCGTGATTAAGAAACGGCTTGATGTGGAAATGGCTGTGGTGTTAGGGAATGGAATGCAGCTTTCAACTTGGTATTAGAGAACTGATTGCTAGGGATTAAACTGCCCACAAGTTGCGTGCACTAGTCACGCATTCGCCAGGGCTATGAGTGAATGGATCTCTTTCAATCCCGCGTTCCCTGTAGGTTCTGCAGCCCAGATCCCTGCATTCTACATGGACACCAGTCACCTGTTCAGCACCCCCCACCCCCGTCTGGCGCCTCCCTCTCTGGCACAGCACCAGCAGCAGGGTTACCAGCCGGGTCTCTCACAGGTATGGAGCACAAGGGTCTGTTGAAGCTGTGTGGTGTGGTGGTCTCTCCTGTGAAGCCTAATGCTTTCCCCTCCAGCAGGCGGCCGTGCAGCAGATTCCCATCCCCATCTACGCCCCCCTGCAGGGGCAGCACCAGCACACCCACCAGCACACCCACCAGCACACCCACTCTCACCAGGCCCAGCTCAGCCTCAGCACTGGACCCCCGGTCTCCCAACCACAGGATCTCTTCAGCTCCTCACTGCAGCCTTACAGGTAACACACACACACACACACACACACACACACACACACACCAAAGCATACAATCACTCTCATTAACAGAGTGTTTTCACACTCATTTGCTGGATGTTTGTTCTTCATAGGACGGTTCTCTATAACTCTAGAGACTTTAATGTATGTAAATGCCAGGGGGTCGGCTGTTTCTGAGACGCTGGAACCACCATGTCCGGCGCCAACAATCATACCATGATCAATGCCACATGGATCACCTGCCTTTCCCGTTTTAATTTTCAGTCAAGCTACAGCTGAACCTTTTGACCGTATTTGCATGTTGTATACAGTTGCAGCCACATGATGTGCTGTATGGCTGTTTGCGTTAACATGCAGGGTACCAATGTAGTTCCTGTGAGGGGATGTTGAGGTTTATGTTTTTGTCAAACAGTGCTGTTCAGGTGTACATTTTTCCACAATGATTCACCTCTCCTCCCCCGCTCTCCCCCCTTGCTTTCCGCCCCCCTGCTCCCCCCCTCTGCTCTCCTGTCACCCAGGTCTCAGCAAGCCTTTATGCAGAGCAGCCTGTCCCAACCCAGCCCCATGATGTTATCAGGGCCGTCTCTCCACAGCTACCCAGGGGTAGGGGGCCCTGACCTGGGCAAGCCCCAGTCCAGCCTTGCCTACCAGCAGCCCTCCAACACACACACACAGCACATCCCCATCCTGTTTGAACCCCAGCTCAATCAGCCCTCCGGCATGGGTGCATCTCAGCTCATAGACACACACCTGCTCCAGGTATGGGCTGAGGTACACACCACGTCATTAAAACCTTCTTACGACGCATTCATAACCGTAGACTGGCGCAGCGCTCTGGCTTCTGTGTGGCCGTACAAGAGCTTTCTCAGAATGGTCCCATGTGTTATTGCCCTAACTCCCCTGTCTCGCTCCATTTTCCCCCTTTCTCCAGCGCCAGGGGATGAGTCAGCATTCTAACTTGTACTCAGGACAGCTGCAGCAACATGGACAGAGCTACTATAGTAACACACAGTCTCCTAGCTCTGCCATGCAGCAGGTATACATGTTGAAATCTCGTTAAACAGCAGCTTTCACTTAGTGTGGAAATACTAGATTTTCATTAGACAATCAACATGTTGGGTCTAACTGCCTGGCGTTTCCTCGCTTCTTACTACTCCAGGTGCAAGTACCACTGCCCAGCTCCCAGCTGGGTCTTCCGAACTTTGGTTCTGGGGGAGGCCAGCCCCTCCTGGCACTGCCGCCAACCCCACCCCAGGCCCAGCCCCCCAGCCGCCAGCCCCCTGTCTCCCAGACCTACAGGGGCCCATTTGGACCCACTCACACCCACAGCATGATGCAGCCCTCTTCCAGCAAGGTACAGAGTAGGCAGGAGATGACTCTACCTGTGGAACATTTGCGAAAGATTTTTCTTCAATATGTTCCTAATTAAAGGACTTGAAAGTGTTTTAGCGATATCAGCTCTCCTGTTCAAATGTAATTAGAAGATTTTGTTTCTGATCACTGAGAGATAGAGAAATTTCAGCCGTGTCTAATAGCCAAAGCTGTGTAGTGACCCAAAAATGTATGCCTTTTATATTTGTATATTGTTTTTGTTTCAGGCATTTTATACTAATTTGGTCAGGAAAGTGGTGACAGGCAGTGTTTTTTGTTGAAATACTGTTGGATCATCCTAAGGCCTAATGCAGTCTAAAATAACCAGTTATTCAGAAAGCAGGAGAACTGTACGGAAAATAAGTGCAAATTATTGTTAGTTGCTGGTACAGAGTGGTGAATTGCAAAAAGTTTCTGTGCAATTTCTTAAAACTAATGATGACCACTAACTGTTTATATTGTATATGAGTTTAAAGAAAACCACAGCAATAATATAAACTTTCATTGTTGTTTGCATTGGGGTATATACATTTGTTATTCCCATTGGGTTATATAGAATTGGGGAAGCAATGAAATGCTTGAGAGTCCTTGATTGGCCAGTGTTTTTACAAACCCCGGTGTGAGACAGACTGTTCCTGAACATGGCCGGTTGATCCCTGTGTCGTGACATGGATGTTTTGACTGTTTCTGCTGTCCAGATGTGTGACATGGATCTGAAGCTGTTTGGCAGTGGGATGGATATGAAGCCTGGGACTCCACCTCACAGCACTCGGAGCACCACCCCTACATCCAGTCCTTACAGGTAACACACTCACTCTTGGGCTCCAACACACGCACTCTTTATGTCAGACGTGTGTTGCTGATGTGTATTTGTCTGGTCAGGGCCAGCTCTACGTCGCCCAGCAGCCAGTCCAGTAAGATGAACAGTCTGCTGTACCAGAAGCAGTTCCAGCCCAGCTCTGCAGCCATGAGGATCACACAGCACTTCCCTGGACAGTTCAACCCCCAGGTAATGATACCACACCAGGGCCTGAAGCTTCCCACAAGTCATTGGGTCCCATGTGGAAAATAGCTTTTTTTGTGACTGAAATGTATAATTAGAATGGTTTCAGAATTGTATCTTCCCATCACATGTGAGTGTTACTGAAAATGAGACTTGACTGGGCAGGCTTAGCGGCTGAGTGGACAGCTCATATTGAGGTTCTTTTGAAAATGCCTGTCAAGCAACATTGAGTGAGATTATGACAGAAAGGCAAACAGAAACTGCTAGTATTCAGGAACATTTTGTGACAAACATTTTACTAATGTAAACACAATTTTTCTTTGTGTCTAATGCCATTCGTGTTCGGTTTAACACACCCCGCAGGATGTCTATGACGGAACACCTTGTTATACTGTATTTAACCGAGTAGTGTCAATCTGTTGGTTAGAAGGCTTAATATGCATGCAAGTGGATTCAAATGGTTTCAGGAATAGTTTGTCTAACTACAACGACTTACTTTTCTCTTAGACACCTGCCAATGGCTTGTACAGATTTGCAGTCATGACTTGACACATCTTGCATGTCTATCAACTATGTTATTGGGATGAGATTAGAGGATTGTCAAAATGCAAGTTGTTCAGTGACACGGTGTATCTGATTGACACAATCGTGTCTTTTAGGTTAAAAAATAGTTGTTCCTATACTATACTGGTTGGCTACCCGCCTAAGTGGCTGATGAAACTGACAACTTTACCTGCTACAAGATGAATGTACTTGAATTTGGCGGTTGTTAATATTGTTTTTAATTAATTAGACTGAGTGGAACTGTTAGTTACTAAAGTATAGAAAATTATACATTGTTATTTTCTGCACTTCAGTCTTCCTATTTTTGACTGTTGAGGACCTTTTAACACCAACTCTTACTATTTGAAAATGTGAAGGACTGTGTTTATTACATTAACATACTTGTTCTCTCCCTCCTATTAGATTATGTCTCAGCCCAACCTTGTTTCTCCTCTGGTACGACCTTCACCTCACAACCAACATGCTAACTCATTTGGAGGAGGGATGCAGCGTTCTCCTATGGGCCCACCCCCCATGTCTCCCTCACTGGGAGGGGGTCTGATGCCTCACCCACGGCCACCACCGCAGCAGCAGTTCCCCCAGCAACACCCGTCCCACCCTCCCAGAGGGCCTCCTCCTTCTCTTGCCCCTAGAGGCCCACCAGGTCCCAGAGGCAACCAGGCAGAACAGGACCTCAAGGTATGGCATTTTGGGCCTACATCAATATGGACAGTGTGAGGATTATCAGTGGTGTTGATGTATCAGTGATATTGGTAGGGTGGATGTGCCAAAGGTTTATGGGATGTTTCAGCTGGATGTGCCAGATGATTATAGGAAGTGTCGGGTGGATGTTCCAGTTGCTTATGAGGCGCGTCGGGTGGATGTGCCAGTGGCTTATG
>JACXGJ010011787.1:0-19091 GCA_016801105.1 Esox niger | reverse complement strand
ATCTCTCGCTCTGCGACAACCATGCAAAATCTCTCGCTCTGTGACAACCATGCAACATCTCTCTCTCTCCCCGACAACCAAGCAGCATCAGTAGCTACATTATGAACTCAGCATTAAGTAAATGTGCACATTTTGCCATCAGAGGTTTGTTAACATGAAACTTGACTTAAAATTTTTTTTTTTTTAAAACAGTGTTTGATGACGTAGCGCACATTAAAACATCTAACAGTTCTACTGTTTATTTTTATTCACAGATAGTTGTCAAACATGGCTGTAGCATTTGCTAGTGGGTAGATGCTATTTATGTTTTCAGCACATCAACTATCATGTCACTGGAACATAATTATTGGAAATTACTTGCAGGTGCATGCTGTGCACTTTCCCCACTTTGTGAAGATCATTGTAGTTAATATGTATTACAATGAATTACAAGTTTCCCCAAATTAGTGTGAGTATCACGGAACATAGTTACCACTTGAATCAGAGTTAACCTCAATATGATGATTATTTTATCAGTAGTAATTTATCAGTAGTAGTAATTTTGAATCCCTAAAGTGGACATATTTGTTTTGCGAAAATTGGTTGAATTGCAAACTGTCTTGTGAAATCGTGTCAAGGCATGTTAAAAAGCACTCCAAACCTAGTAATATTAAGTCAGAACCTTATTCTGGTTATTATTTCTGCCTTAAAAAATTGTTTCACTGTGTCATCAATCACCGTTTCAATCATGCGGTTTACAACAACAACAAAACCATGCAATATGGAGAGTGGATTTGGGGAATCAGCAGAGTGAAAATAAGGCAAAAAATGGCCAAACCTATGGCAATTCTATTTATATACAACATCACTGGCAGTAAAACTATGGATGGAAATTGAGTTACTGACAACAATATTTTCTGTACGAATTGGAAAAAACATTTTAATCATTCTTTTCAAAGCATTTATACAACGAAAGAAATTCAAGGGCACTTAAATAAACCGTTGTGTACTACCAAAAAAGATGTTAACTGACTTTGAAATTGCACATGCTTCGTTTTTGAAGGACAATACTGACATGATAATTCATCTTTGATTTGATCCATGCTGGATCAATGTATCACTTAAATTACTGGGTAAATTGATTGTAATGTAATGCCACTGAAATGGGCCTTCAGTTAAAGCGTTCATTAATGTGACTGCTGTCACAAGGCGACACGTCCAACCCCCAAGACAAGCTTATGGAAATGTATTGGCACTGGCACATCATTCACATAAACAACATTTTACTTGGTACACAAACTGAGGCTTTGAAAAAACTGAAAAAAAAACGGATCTCATCTGTTGTCTAATGCCAGTACACAGCATTAGTGCACAGCAATAGGAAGCTTTATAAAGTAGTTGACAAAAAGGCACATCCTCCAATCCATTCAATAGGTTTATGGTTGTTCCCCATTATTAATGTGACCTGGAAATAGTATGGGGAAGTGATGGTCGCCTCTGATCACAGCAGCTCCATCAATAATATGGAACCGCTGTAAGCTTCAGTATCTGGTGGATGGAGGTTGAACTTCTGATAATGTTCAACTGGTTCCATTGGAGCAGTCAAAGCCCAACAGAGCTCTGATAGAATATGTGAAATTATTTGTAAGTATTCTTACCCAGGCCTGCACGGATCATCGAAAACATGTTCGAGCCCAGCATGTAGTGTTTGTTCAGTGGATAGTTCTAGGGTGTCATTATCGTGCCTCGCTCATTAGTGAACAGCCTGACCAAGCCCTGACCCTGAGATTTAGACAAGATTCTGTCTTCATTGGCTTTATTGTTTCATCTGGTTACAATAAAATGTACTGTAAGTGGCAGTGACGGACAGATACTGGTTATGCCAGCTCACATCCAACAGGCTTACTGAATTCCTGGGATCGGATGCTTAGCTCAGACGTATAGTTTAAGTGGGGGCGTCCATGGTGGCCAGCAGGTGGGAAATCTTTGCCCTCTGGGATGGGGTGATGGCCTGGCTCATATGGATGATGCAGTCCATGGCTACCTCAGGGTTGGCCTCCACCAGGCTGAGAGAGGACAAACAGACCACACATGTAACAGCATTGCTGGTGCCAGCATACAGTGGGGCACGATTGTTGACATGGTTGAAGAACACAAGTCAAACAAAAGTGACAGTATGAAATGACAAAAATACTGACTATATATTTAGCATAGCGGTTTTACTGTAAAAACTATTGAAATGCACTGTAAATCATCATTCAACTCAATTGCTCAGGAAAATATGTATTTTGTTTAATAAAAACAAATCTTAATAAGGAAAGTTAATAAAATCTCTGTTTTCAATACTTCAGGTTTTATTTTCAACCCAAATCCCTGAAGGATAGGACACAGAGAACATGACATATAGGTCCCTACAGAAAAAAGGAAATGTTTTGCTTACATATATACATAACAAATTAGGTTAGGATTAGAGGTTTTTGGGGTTAAAGGTAATAATTAAAGGTTAAAGGTCATGTTTAGGTTTGTGGGGGTTCGGGTTATGTATAGGGTAAAAGAGAAATTATAGGCTTAGGGGTTTCTCTTTCAATAGGAAATGTTTCTAATCAAATCCTATTTTCTTTTGCATACAGTATAGCCAAGTATTCCAATGATCTGCTTAATGCAGTCAGTTTAATAATTACCAGTGACAATTTCTCATTCGAGTCTACACACACGTTTGTGTGTGTGTTTACCTGCGGATTTGTTTTAAGGCGTAGTCCCTCTTCAGGTACTTTATGTTCTCTCTGATGGTTGATCGCATGCCATCCTCTTTGGCCAAATGCTTCTTCAGCCATTCCACCACCGCTTCATTGTTGTCCCAAAGGTACGCCTGGAAATGGAGCACAGAACCTCATTAAACCATGCAAAACAAGAGTTAAACACAGAGAACCTCAGTAAAACACAGAGAACCTCAGAAAAATCCAGAGAACCTCAGAAAAATCCAGAGAACCTCAGAAAAACCCAGAGAACCTCAGAAAAACCCAGAGAACCTCAGAAAAACCCAGAGAACCTCAGTAAAACACAGAGAACCTCAGAAAAACACAGAGAACCTCAGTAAAACACAGAGAACCTCAGAAAAACACAGATAACCTCAGTAAAACACAGAGTACCTCAGTAAAACACAGAGTACCTCACCTAAAACACACAATAGACAGGAGTAATAGGAGTTGAATAGACATTGCGACCAGTGGAATTTAACTCTGGGTACCTTTTGCAGTAAGCCACTATCATAATGTTAAGATGACTTGGACAGCTTGTTTCAAACAGGTCTACTGCTACAACCAGATGTACTGAGCCATTCAATTATGACTCACCTGGACCGCTCCCTCTGTCTCCACAAACCAGCGGCGCAGCATAGACTGGATGTGTCCATCACTCAGCTCCGGGTTAGCCTGCAGGACCTCAGCCTTCACCACGCTTTCCAGCAGAAGGCGCCGCAGACGCCAATAGAAGAAGCTTCGCACATTCTTCCATTCCAGGATGTCCTACATGCAACAAGAGGATTTAGAGGGAGGTAACTAATGCCACGGTCACATTAGCAGGTACAGAGTATAGGTTGAGGCATCACATGTGACTCTACAGCCCGTCCATGTTCTCCCTGGGTCTTCTTGATTCAGCTCGGCAGGGTAAATCTAGGCGTTGGAACGGGCCACCATTAGACAAACAGCCATTTAAAACACAGAGGAAAGTGTTTCCTTACTGTGATGGCGCCCTTCTCCTGCATTCGACCGGGAGTGTCGTGGAGCTCCACAAACTGCACTGCCACCTGGTGGTAGATGGGCAGCAGGAACTCCTCTCTGGCCCTCAGCTTGGCCTCCAGGCCTATCCGCTGCGTGTCCGTCAGCTCCGGTGTACCTAGCCAGTCAAGAGGATTTATCGGCCAGTGTAGATGGTGTCGTATTTGTCAGGACTTGGTGCACAGAAACAGTCAAAACCACTTTACAGTGAAAAGTGAAAAACCAGATGTGTTTCGAGGTAACCCAGATGCATTTCAGACCACAACCTAATAATATCTAATACTACAATAATAATTCATAAATATAATAATAATCTATAATAATTGACCCAGATGTTTGTAGGGTTGTTGAACCGTTGCCCAAACATCAATATATTGTTATAATATAATAAAACAGGATTTCTATTTTGCGTGAGGCTGAAGACAACAGATAATGTGGTAGAAGTTCACCAAGCTGTTCAGCCAGACTAGAGTAGACAGAGTCGGTTCGGCGCATAGTCTTCAACAGGTCCTTCCTGCGATACTTGATTTCAACGGTCCCCTCTGCCTCAAGCACACCCCCCCTGAGAGGGGGAGGAGAAAAAGTGGGGGGGGGGACAGGATATGAGAGCTTACTCAAATCACGTGGAATCAGCTCTCCTGAAAAAGGCATCACTATTTGACCTGTCTACAGTGTCAGAAGGCAATACTAGAAACGTGTCCGTTTGCTTTGATGGCGGGAGCTGCTTACGAATAAATATACTGACATCATGCTTCAGTATATGAAATGTCCTCTGAACCAAAAGCCAAATATCTCTTGCTACTATAAACGTTCGAATGGAGCACAACAATTCCTCTCTCGACAGAAGTCGAAAAGCCCACCTGCTCTCCCGGTCGGCATAGAGCTCCATGCACAGAGGGTTTATGGTGGGGTCGATCACGACCCAGGACCCCCCTCTCAGCTCGGCGTGTGGCGGGATGTAGATCAACACGGGCTGGCGGAACTGCCGCAGGCCATCCACGATGTAGGCACCAAACTTCAGCACCTGGTCATACATGTCTAAGAAAGAGCCAGTGAGAAACCGGCTCAGTTGGTATTGCATTTAGAAATGTTTCTGCGGCAGTACATTTTTGGTAATCAGAGCTAGGTTAATAAATGGACTCGATTCTTTGGCCTCTTGAGGCTTATCCACTCATCCAATTATAACAAGCAAGCTCAATAAAGCCCGGTGTAAAGTATTTCAAGTGAATTCATGTAGTGTTCTGAAGCCAGGCCAGTCAGTCAGTACCCTTCATTCCACCAGAGAATCCTCTCCAGTTGGCAAACACCATCAGAGGAAGCCGCTCACGGTTGAAATCGTGGATGACCTGGGCCGTCTTGAAGGCTGAGTCAGGGAACCACACCTGGCCGGCTTGTTGGACCAGCTGAGAGACAGAGACACACGGAGGGTTGTTAGACAGCTGCAGCTTGGGAGCGTGGGACTCTGGGTTGCCTTGTCAGATCACGTTTCGCTTTTCAAAATGATCAAAAGCGTCAAACTGAATTAGTAACTGGCGTGACACTTTGAAATAGGACACAAGGAGGGCCATGGCATAATCCATCATTCAAACCCACAACCTACAATGAGTACACAAAGCCACCTACTCTGGCCTCAGAGTCTAGGTTGGCTGGATCAGCCGGGATAGCAACCTCCACGGTGCGCGTTTCCACAGCGATGACACCGATGGGGATCCCTCCTAACCTGTGGCGTTTATTATTACAAGTCAGAAACATCTCAGTTACTACCATATCCTGCCGGTAGGAAGCTGTGAACTGAGCTTTTATAATGTCATTTAATAACAGTTCATATTAAATACATCTCCCTCTATGGCTGCTCATTTGTTTGGATTATCGGAACATTATTACAAAACATTAAGCTTATGAAAAGCCATAAAAAGTCATAACTGCATCATGAAGTGTTTCGCCCTCAGCTTCAAGTATTACCCTTATGTCTTCCTAACAGAATTATGGCGTTATAGGTTTCAGTTGTGTAGAATCCACTCACCTGGCTCTGCCCACCACCACTGTCTGGGCCCAAGATCCCAACACCTCCATGAATGAACCATGGTCACAGAATCCACTCAGCCAGCCTCCCTTCACAGCTAAACACAACAGACCCAGTTTGCGCCACAGTAAAGGGTGAAGTGTATCGCTTGTGTGGAGTGCAAATTAAATACATTTGTTTTTGTTATACGCTACACTACACAATAGATATAAATCAACGGGCAAACATCCGTGTCTGTCAACTACGGGGTGGTGGAAATAGAACCTGGGCTGAGCTAAGAGGATTATGTATGCTGCAGTGTGTCTCACTGGGGTGGGGCCTCCCGGCCAGTAGCCAGCGGGGGTCATAAGGAGCCTTGGTGGGGGTGAACTCGATCTCCCTCTCCACAGGGTCTTTGGGTGTGATCATCGGCACGGGCGAGTGCTTGTTCTGAAACCAGAGAAGAACAGTGTTCTGAGATCTCCTACCCGGGGGTTGGACCGCGGAATTCAACCTTGTAGAGGACGCCTGTGGCAGAAGCGCTGAACTAGGGGCAGATGTGTCCGTTTGGTCAAATTGGACCTATACAATTTGAGAAGCTTTATGACTATGGGCTCAGACGTGGGCTAAGGACGGGTTAGTGTTCCATTCATCTGACCTTTGGCATATAGGAGAGCCATTGCAGAATGGTGAAAACGCCCTCGAAGTCATCCGGCACTGTGGTGTGACTCACTCCATTGTTGTGCATGATCTGAACCCCTCCCAGCTGGTTATTAGAGGTGTACACCTCACGGCCCAGAACCTGGAACGCACGGCCGGACAGTTATTCTGGGTTTTCTCCTTGGAAAAGTCCCCTGACGTAAGTCCAAACACTAAACTGAATGATATACCTTGTTGAGCGCTCCAGCCCCAGTCAGGATAATGTGGGAGTTCTCCACCTGAATTACCCTCTGCCCCAAACGCACCAGATACGCCCCGATCCCAATGGCACGGCACGTCACCTACAGAAACCAGGACACAAGAGGGTTTTAAACCAATCCGTGTGACCCGGTAGGTCCCCGGCCCAAACGCTGGGATGTCTGACCAAACACAAACAGATGTGTGTTGATGAGACGGGTCTTCCTGACCATGCTGATGGTGATGATCTCATCGTAGGCCTGGGACGTCTCCCCGGCGATGGTTCCTGATCCTCTGAGGTTCTCCACCCCCAGACCGTCCTCAGTACCGATAATGTCTGTGATGATGTACCTAGAGCCCAGCCAGTGGATGGGGAGAGAGAGTCAGACAATCTCTGGGAGAACAAACGGTGTGTTAGATGCGCTAGTTGATAAAGGACCAACTAGCCCCTAGTCAAGGATGTGGTTGTGCGTGTTCTACCTGGACTCTCCGCCCTCCTCCACGTGATGGCAGTGAACAGCGTTGGTGGAGCTGATTCGGGTGTAGTCCTGCGGCGTCAGGTACAGGTACTTGAACCCCTTAAGGTGGAGACAACCGTCAGTCGTTAAGGAAGTCGGCTACCACAGGGCAGATTGTGATGACAACCTGTAACTAATCCCCACCCACAAAACCAATCCCCCGCCGTTCTTCTGACCATCAGACAGTTTCCCACAGGTCATTGCTTTCCTTCTACCACCCACCCCTTTCCTCCCACCTAGTACCTGTATTGAATGCGCTTTAAAGTAAACAGTATACTACACTTAGGACCTTATTTAAATGAAAGATATTATTTGGGGGGGTATTCTGACACTTAATTGAAATAGGTGTACAGATCTGTAGAAGACAGTTGAAGGGCTGGAGTGGGGACTAGAACCCCGGTCTCTGGTCACCTTGTAAGGGTCCTGGGCGTCGATCCAGGCCACCTGGAACATGTGCCGTATCTCCTCGGCCAGGCCTATGCGAGCCCCGCTGTTGGCCGAGATGTAGATGCGTGGAATGCCCTCGGCCCGGGCCAGTTCTGATGCTCGCAGGAACAGCTGGTCCTCCTGGGGCCCGAACGAGCCAATCATGTGGGTGATGTCGTTGCAGATGACGATGATCTCGCGGCCCATTGGATACTCGGGCGTCTTCATTCGCATCCGGAAGGCCACCATTCCCACCTGCGAGACAGGAGAAGGGGAAACAGGTTAGTCATGGGGTCTTTGGGGGGTTTGGGACCTATGGAAGGGATCTGCATATCTCTGTTTGGGTTCCTTTCAGTCCATGTAAACATCCTATGGGTTTTACGTCATTGTCTCCAGGCAAGCGGTTCATCTGCACCAGCCGGTCCTGCGAGTCCAACACCAGTTCTGTGCAAATCAGCACGTCTTCAGGGTAACTCTCGCCTGGACCCCACAGCTTGAAGAGGGCCTAGCAGAAACCAAATATTGAAAAAACGTTGGTTGAAAGACGAAAAGACGAAGGGTCGGGTATCCGCAAAAACACTTTCAGACAGAGTTTCGCCCCACCTGTCGGAACATCTCTGGGAAGTCGTGGACGTAGGTGGTGCCAAGGCTCTGGGCCTGGAAGCGTTTGGACTGCAGCAGGTCCTTGGTCACGTAGGGGTGGTTGATGAGCATTCCGTGCAGAGGGCCCTGCTTGTCTCCGTATGACTGGAACATGATCTGGAGGTCAGAGGGGGAGCAGAGGTCAACTGCAGCTCATTATACAGAACTGACGGCAAAACTAAAAACAGATGGTTGTAAACCATTGATTTCTCTGGCTCTGTGTTGAGCGCCAATCTGTGTGACAAGTCCCTGTAACTCCGGAAAGCCTGTGTCCTGACACCAGCCTGGTTATACAGGTCTCCCAGATCCATCTACCTGTCTGGTTGTTGGGTCAGTGACCTCCTTGTACAGGCTGATGTCCAGGTAGTACCCAGACTCGTTGGTGAGGAACAGGCGGATGGGGATGGCAGTTCCTGTGGGCGTCAAGCGGATGTTGATCTTCAGTTCAGCCTGGAGAACTCGGAGCTTCCAGAGTCTACTGCCGTATCGCATCACCATAGAGCGCACAGACTCCTCAATCTAGAGGGAAAAAGGGATCCATCACTGAATGGATTTACAGACAGCCTCATTCATTTACTCATTAAGATGTAATATGAATCACTTCCTAAGTGGGTTTGGCTTTGTTTTGTCCAATAAGGTCAGTTCTGGGCATTCTGCCCATTTAAGGGATTTTTTTGGCTCAGAAGCTCCCATGGAAGAATAGGTTCTGCATAGTAAAGATGGGATATTTTAACTATAAAATATGAGAGGATGTGGTATATGACCAATATACCAGGCCTTATATCTGCTCTGAAGTAAAATAGACTGCCTGGATTCAGCACATAGTAGTATATTGGCCATATACCAAGAGGTTTAAAGAGTTTACCAACGCAGTTCTGAGTAAAGGTGTTTCATCATACCTGTGGTATACAGTGACATTTGGTAAGTGTTTTGTTATATCCGAGGTGTATAGTGTCATACAGTGTTTTGTTCATACCCGTGGTAAACAGTGTCATTTGGTAAGTGTTTTTTTATGTCCGAGGTGTATTGAGTCATACAGTGATTTGTTTATACCCTGTGTTAAACAGTTTCATTTGGTAAGTGTTTTGTTATATCCGAGGTGTATAGTGTCATATGCCACAGTTTTGAAACCAGTTTAGAAAAGTACTAATCTATCACTTAGCTATGCACATGCCAGAGAGAAGCTCAGAGACAGGCCCACTGACCTTGGATGGGTCCATGATTACGGTGGGTACAAAGTTGAGGAAGATGTGGTTGCAGTCAGTGCGCACATTAGTGTTGCTGAAGGCCACCTCCAGCTCATCCATGGCCTCCAGGAGAAGACGCTCACCTTCATTCTGCAAGTACTCAAAAGAGGCTTCCTGGAAGAGGGAGTTAAGAAGAGGAAATCCTCCAGAATTAGAGTTTTAAAAAGGAAATCTTCCAATACTAGAGTAATAAGAAGAAATCCGCCAATACAGCAGTTAATAAAAGGTATACATAGTTGCCAAATCGACAGTAGTTTTAACTCCGCTTTGGAGAAGAGGAATTAAAAGAGGAGATAGGGCCTCTCTGCACCCTTGTCTTATGTAGCATTGTCACCACCCCCTTGTACCTTTGTAACGAGGTCAGAGTGGCGGATGATGGCTCGGATGAAGAAGCGGTAGTCTGTGACTTCGGCACCCTCCTGCACTCGCGCGGCACCAAGGTACAGGTGCATCTTGTGGTTGGCGCAGGGCACGGCAGTCAGGTCAAAGTTACGCAATCGGTTCAGCTCTAGCTGGAAGGCCAGAGCAGGCTCCAGGTTCCTGTAGATACGGTCCTCCTGAAACTGGGAAAGAAGGAAAAAGGGGAGTAACCTTGTGTTTTAAAGTGGTTCAGGTTTAATATCAGAGTATTGTGAAAACTATTTTGTAAAAAACTATTTTACCCCATCTCTGGCTCTGAAAGTGAAGAATTTGGGAAATTCCCTCTGGTAAAAATCAAAGAAGAAGATAACATTAGTCTTGGTGAATTTCATTATGCTCCAAGCAGATGAAGTGGGCAGAAACATGGACTACAGGAACTTGTCCAACAAGGAACAGAAATGTCAGTTTTCCATAAAAAACATTCAGCTATGAACCGCACTATGCGTTTAAAATAAAATACGTTTGGGTCAATTGCATTTTTATATAAAAAGAAATATTTCAAATCCAATTTCTTCTCATTATATTTTTGGGGAAAGTAGTATACCTAATTGACTGGTTCTGAAATGGACCTTACTTCAGCCGTGGTAAAAAATACAGATTGTATGATGATATGTTCAATATTAAATTAACAGATTAATTGCACGTGAATACTACAAATAACAGTCACAAATTACACTAATATTCAAGATAATATTTAACAAGAACAAAGGGATTTTTAAATGTCTTGTAGAAATGTCTTACCCTCTGTGCTATTAAAAACGTAATTCTTCGTATGCCGTGTTCAAAAAGTACAACTTTCTGTAATAAAAAATTATCACATTAAGTACCACAGCTGAACCCAAAATGAAGTACCATGTAGAATAATAACATTCACAAGACAGAATTTTAAACAATGACAGTGTTTCCCCTCTTATTGTAATAGCAGCTGTGGCCCGCTGCTGCTAAAATGTGATGCACCTCCACTGAAAAAGTATACCGTATACGGTAAGCTGAGCGCAGTTTACCATATGCAGAGTTTACCATAGCACGAGCATCAGAGCAGAGCAACGACATCCCGCAACCAACATTCGGATATCAAGTTGGAGTGAGGTCAAAGAAAGTCACTGGCTGTGTCTGTGCATGCGCACGTTTGTGTTGAACTGTCATTAAGTGGCTGTATTATTGATTTAAAGAAAGGTAGCCATCGTCTGAGTCACAACCAAATGTAAGTAGCATGCTAACTATTCAACTGTCTCAGCTCGATAGCTACAATCAGCTACAGTAGCATGGAAACAGAGATTTGGCAGTGACAAGAAGATCTCTGTTTTTTGTATTTTGCCTTCAAATAAAAAGGTGTGATGAAACATTATGTTCATTAAGAAGCAGCAATACAACTTCCGTTTTTTTCCTTCAAATAGAAGTATGCATTATGTCTATATTGTATGTGTTGTGTATATTCTCAAAATAAAAATTATGTGGGAAAAGTATAAATGAAACAAAATGCCAGGGAAAAATCGACACAACTTGTCTCCTCCCTTTCCCTTACTGAACCAGACCAGAATGTCATTAGCTAGTCTACAAGCAACGTATATGTTTAAAGTTGGGGGGATAGTACTATCAGTAATGTATCAATAATGTTAGTCTTTGAGTTTGGGGGATGAAAAGAGCGGCTGACCTTAGACTGGGCAAAGGTAGCGAAGGCTGTCACCAAGGCATCGTCATCCTCTGTGTCTGCCAACTTGATGGACACATTGATGATGTGGATGGGGTTCTCCCTTGTGTTCTTTAATGGCACAGGGAAAGAGAAATCTTAACCATCCCCTCGCATAGCTCATTAAATTAATATTATATGACAAATATTTCATATCTCATTAAGCCAAACAAATCCTTAACATCAGACAAACAAATAATGAATTTCATCAAAAACTGTGTCTCTATTATATTTCTGTGTTTTTAGGGACCTCCTTGTGGTTCAAGAACACCATCAAAGAAAAAAGTTCTGTGGAGACATTTTAACATGATCCCAACACATAGTGACTTACCTTGCAGCTGTCTTCTTCATAGAGGCCAGAGCAGGCTTCAGAGAACAGGGGGCTCTCCATGAGCGGATCGGCAAAGCTGGAAAGGATCTCGTCAAAGTTCCTGCACACACACCCAGCAGATGGATACCCACATCGGGTCAGGGACAAGGCTTGCAACTCTCCCAATATATCTAGACATCTGTGAGCTGTTCTGTGTGGTTTTCACCTTTTGAAGTCGTCGAAACACTGAAAGGCTACCATAGCCCCCATGCGCTGACAGGGGGGAGAGAGTTCCCCTTCCAGGAAGAGTTCGCTCCCCTGCCGCCTCATCTCAAACTGCCCTGCGCTGTTTACTGCCATTGCCAGCCTGAGGGGAGGAAGGACATTAGTTATTTTAGTATGTTTAGTCAAGGTTGGAGGTGGATTTGCTCCAGCAGTAGGCAGGGTGAATAGCATCACCACAAATTAGTGTAATGGAATTGGTGATGAACTGAGAGTGTTACACCATACGTACCTGTTTCAGAACAATAACAATGTCGTGGTTCATAAACACTTCAATAAAACATTAAATAGTACATATGATTGTCTGATTGCGTTTACTTGGATGGAAAAAATAAAATAAATATTTGATTGAAGGTGGTGGGGGCAGATTACTAGAGTGGACTATATCGTTTAAAATATGCCACTCTCATACAGCCAGACTAAGGTTTTAAAAAAAACATTGCTTAAATTAGATAAAACATCAAAATGTACCTCCAAAAAGCAACTCCATGAACGTTGAGAACGGCATAAAAATATATTGAGAAAATTAAGGACATTATAAAAACGTCCTTCTGAAGAGGTGAAAGACTTTCAAAAAATAAAAGACGGGCAGAAACAACACATTCAGCCATGCACTGCTAGAAGACATACACAGAGAGAGGCCAGACTGTTTGACAGATCGCCTGGAAGGAGGAGCTGTACTCTACCTGTTCAGAGTAGGGCTGCTCCCTCTGAAATCAGATCATGGACAGGTGAATGTTAGCAGTAGATAGTAATACCAGTAGACCTGGACTCTTCCTGGACATCTAAAAGCATTCTCATTCATTTTAAAGCTATTTCAAAGCTATAGCTTTGCACACATTAATTATCACAAAAAAAATAGCTTTCGGTCTTGTTATTTCTCTACTGGGCATGACTGTGATCGATTGTGGAATCGTAGCATCGGCATCTTGAAAGCAATCTGATACAACAGCCAAACCAAACTAAACTGTCTGTTCAAATCTTTGCCCCAATGTGGTGGTAGGGATGTCACGACATTGAGGGTATGTCCCAAATGGGAAAGGAGTTTAAGGGGTTGTCAGGAAGAATAGATATGGGTCTACTGTTCGATCCAAAACAAAGCTGCACAAAGACTGTATCCTGTGAAGTGGTTAAACAGGTGTGTTAATGCTCCCAGTAAAGGGATAGAAAAACATGTTTGAATCACTCAAGTGAATTGCTCACGTTTGGTAATGGGCGACAGGAGCAAGACAATTAGAACCAGAGGAATACTGAACTGCAGATAGACAGTATGAATTTGTATCCCCCCCAAAAAAACTCAGGATCATTATTAACAAAGACAATAAATGTCTATACAGAAAGCGTGACCATAATTACAGCCTTTTTTGTGAACAGTGAATCAAAAATAACCAATTGCAAATAACCGCCTATAGAAACCAGGGACTGCATGTCTCAATATAACAATAACTCCTGGGTTTGGAGATAATTATTATGTACGGTGCTTTATCTGGTATAGATTTGCTTTGTGATGCAGGTAGAGAGCTGCCACTGTCGGTGGCCGGTTACCTGTTGGGGTGGGACGAGGGTAACATGAACTGAAAGTCCACAGCACACGTCCCGTCCTGCAACTGGTGATGCTGGAGACTGTTCAGCTCATAAGCAATGTAGCCCCTGCGCACATACACCTACAGGGAACGGACAGCAAGGAAGTGAACCCGACGGAGACATAGATCTGAACGATCCAAATCATTACAAAGCCAAATCAGATTTCAATGCTGATCACCATGCTCACCTCCAGGGCAGCCATGCACACCACCCGGTTAGAGTGGTAGAAGAAATTAGGCAGGACGTCGAAGATGGAGGTCTCAGAGAGTATGAGTTTCTGCCATGGGAAACAGCGATATTATCGGTTAGATCTCGCTGAAGTCGTACAGAAAAATGTGGCTTTGGGTAAATCACAGAACATTTGACACTCACTTTCAGGTTTTCTGGACAAAACTGGTGTCCGTACATGTCAATGGCAGACAGAAAGATAGACTCCACCTGGTTGTGCCTCAGTTCATATGAGGGCAGATGGGAAGCTATCAGAACCTGCAAAATACACACGTTTCCATTAATATCTTATATTTTATAGCTACTTAATTATGACATGATGCATCCAAGTCACTACCATCAATCACTTCACCAGAAGTGATTTAACTGACTGGAGGTTTATCCAAACTTACTGAAATCCTGCCAGACTGACTGATTGCTGTCTGACTAGGCTGAGTGACTGTGTGACTGACTGGAGGTTTATCCAAACTTATTGAAATCCTGCCAGACTGACTGATTGTTGTCTGACTAGGCTAAGTGACTGTGTGACTGACTGGAGGTTTATCCATACTTATTGAAATCCTGCCAGACTGACTGATTGTTGTGTGACCAGGCTGAGTGACTAACTGGAGGTTTTGCCGAACTAAGTTCCGGACAGACGGACTGAGTGACACACGGTAGTGTAGAAGTTAATTCAGTAAACAGTTCCGAAACATACTTGTCTGGCACGCAGGGCCACCTTGCAGTTCTCCATCTTGTGGAGCTGCGTGAGCTCTTTCAGGATGGCCATCAGTTCATCCGCAAGTGTTGGGTCCCGACCACAGAGCTGATCCTAAACATCACCAGGGACATATGACCAACTCCCTTTTAGCATAGTTAAGGCATAACACATTACGATGAACTGCAAAAAAACAGAAAACCGATTGACACGTTCACTGTAAATGATTAGAATACATTATTCTAGGCAGGTGTGATTCAATAATGAAAAAATAAATAAGGGAGAGGAACAGGTTGCAGGTTGTGCTGGTCGACGTGTCAGATATAACAGAAACACCGGGGCAACGCAGGTCCCTAATTAAGATTCATTTCCCTGTCCTTTGTCAAGTGGAGGAAGAACTGCATGTGTGTGTAGCCTTACAATGAGCATGGTGACAAGAATGTTCTTCTTGGAGACCTGGGCGTGAGAAAAGATGCTCTCCAGCACAGGGGTCATGTCAGGCTTATACTGCTCCCTCAGGTTGATCACACACTTGTCATAGTGAGCTGTTGACACGAGGAGAAACGGCATGTATCACCACAACAGTCCAAGTCTGGAAAACTGTCCACACAACCACGCAATATCCACAGTGATGGTCCAATCACCTTGCTGGAACTGCATCTCCACCTGAAGGTAACGCTTGAGCAGATCCAGCACCACCGACTTCATGTAGCCTCGGATCCCACTACGGTACCTGCAGAACACGAGCCCACCGTTACAATCCGCTAGTCCCGAGGAGATGGCTGTCTGATTCATGTCAAATAACAGAAGGGCGACCTCTGCACCAGCTGGACGATACTCTGTGTGTTCATGAAGAAAACCTCCCGGTCAGCCTTCCTCTGTAGGGTGGCTGCGTGGCTGTCCAGGATACAGGCGATCTGAAACGCGAGGGATGAGAGATAGTAGGCTTGAGAAACTTAACAAAACACAGATGTACTAACTAACTCTTGAGCACAGGTGTATAGATAGGACATACGTCCTGTCTTTGCCTGCTGCTAGGAGTTGCCCATGTGACTGTCACAGGCTTGAGGGATAGGACCATTGACCATATGCTGGAACATCCCATACAAGGGTCATTTAGGCCTTTCTTATTGGAGGGTATTTGGCTGGGTTTGACCCTTGTATTATAAGTACTGTGGAACTTCCTGTATTCTTTGGACAGAGAGAGAGTGGGAACTATGTACTGTTAACATCGGAAGTCTCATGCTGAAATAAAGGCTTTCCCCTGACTTTCTGGTTGCATAACTCTTGTTCTTGGACATCACTGGAACAGGAAGCAAACAGGGGGAACTAATTACGCTGGCATACCGTAGATAACAGACAAATGGACGCAGAGCACATTACATTCCCAGGCCTGAAGCACAAAGTAGCAGTGATAGTAAGGTGCCATTCAATGACCAGATGACTTGTCAAGGAGATACATGGTCCAGGCTGATGTTAAGTAATCTCCCATGGTCACATTCTCATGGGCCGATCAAACCATGTGAATCTGTCAGAACGCAGGTAGACCTATGCGATTGTTAACAGAGTAACTCTGAGATACAATGGGACCACTCACATTCATCCAATTGGCAAAGTGACAAAGTTCAAAGGGAGCCTATCGGAGAAGGTTCCGGGTCACTTACCCTCTGGCTGGGAAACTGGCAGAGCACCGAGGTGATGTTGCTGGCATACTGGGCCATGACCTTGCGGATGGCCTTCTCCACGCCGGGCGGGATTCGACTGGCCACACTGGTCATGATCTCCTGCAGCTCCAGCAGGGGCAGTGACGGGTCCCTCAGGGTCTTCATCAGGGTTTCCACCCACTGCTTCAGCTGCATCACACACACACCCCCGTACCACAGCTCAACCAACACCCCGGTACCACAGCTCAACCAACACCCCCGTACCACAGCTCAACCAACACCCCCGTACCACAGCTCAACCAACACCCCGGTACCACAGCTCAACCAACACCCCGGTACCACAGCTCAACCAACACCCCCGTACCACAGCTCAACCAACACCCCCGTACCACAGCTCAACCAACACCCCCGTACCACAGCTCAACCAACACCCCCGTACCACAGCTCAACCAACACCCCCGGTACCACAGCTCAACCAACACCCCCGTACCACAGTCGGCACACGCAAGTGCCAGCATTCACACGTGTCTTTCTCGCAATCTTCCCTGACTGACATCCTTCTTGAGCTGTTCAGACACTTCTTCTTTGGGGCATTATGAGAAAGGATCTTCCACAGGACTTTGATTATGTGGACCTGGTGGGCATGAGCTGCTCCGCAGTAGATGAGGCTCTCACCTTGTTACTGAAGTAGGGCTCGGTGAGGCAGTAGCCATCCATGACCTTGAACAGGTTATCCAGGACCATGTGGAAGACCTGGTGGAGCTTCTCACCGGCAATGGGTTGGGTTTGCTGCAGCGGGAGAGGGGCCGTGTTCAGCTCCACCTAGAGGTTTCACAAAAAGACGGGCGTTTAACATAAAAACAGCCTCATTATATGGAGATGGTAATGACTTTCTGACTGTTGTCAGTGCTGATGTGCAGGTGTGTGATTTCCAAGATGTGTGCTTTAATCATGTCCCAGTCCTGAGACTATCGTATGCCATGACGAGGCTGTCATGTATTATGAACAGGGTGGCGTTTGAGGTGCGGCCGTTCGGATGTACTGAGGGGGTGACTTGCAGGGTGGATGCTGCTGGGGTCGTCCAGGTCCATGCGGGCCACCACACAGCCAGGCTGAAGAACCGCCCCGTGCCTCTTCACATAGTGGATGCAGCCAGACTCCGGTACCGACAGGGTCATCACCATCTTCATCACCTGCAGACGTACACACCACCACACACACACCCCTGACTACCAATCTAATGGTTGAATTATCATCAGAACCCAACCTGTGGTCATGAGTTACTCTCTTATGGAACCCCGGACTCGCCTCAATCTCTGCATATGAATTCCCTGCACAGATATGGCCTCCGTCTTCCACCAGGTACTGCAGGAGTTTACCAGCAGAGGGCGACCTCAGTACCGTAGGGTCCTTCTCCTTCTCAAACACACACGTCTTGTTGCCAACAGTGACCCGGTAGCTGGGTGGAAACAAATGCATATGTTCAGGGGTGAGACACAGGGTGCCCCATGTGGACAGTATTCACTTCATGGCCCATCCATCCATTTGCCCTGACTTGACAGAACCAGTGGCCAACCTGTCCACCTCCTCCTTCATGTACGTGGTGTAGCTGCTGCCGTTGTAGGACAGCAAGAGGCCACCGTCGCTCATCTGGTGGACGTCAATCTCAATGTCCGAGACGTTCATGATAATGACATAAGTGGTGGGAGACTGGCGAGCCACCTGTTGGGACAAATTATCACTTGGTCTCGCATTGACATCAACACACGACTAAGGCAGAACCTGACTTGGACCAAAATGGGGATCAGTCATGACAGAGAATGAGAGAGTGGTAACAGGGAGTCCTACCTTGAGGCAGTATTTTACCCCCTCGTAGATCAGGTCTACCTCAACGGTATTCAGCAGACTGGCTGCAGGCAGCACCTGACCCCTGAGGAGGGACATGTTCCATACTGGACTTAAAGAAAGCCTAACGGCAATAACACAGTGGACCTGGTGGTATAATCCAATAAAATCCTCTCAGCCTTCAGGGTGAAGGGAGAAAAGGGGGAAATGTGAACTGGACAATATCAGTAGTAAGGCACCTTTCCAGTGAGTGCAGGAAGTCAGACATGCTCTTCCTGAAGCTGGAGTCAGCCACATGCAGCGACCCACATATGACCCCCAGTAAGGTGTCAGGCCGCTCCGCCTTCAGGGAACACACACAAGGACATGTTTTCACACACACACTGCTGACCAATTGTAGCCTTAAAAGGTTGACATTTAAAACAGTCACATTCCCTCAGGACCGCCTACCTGAACTTTATCTGCGATGAGATTGTCCAGCCAGCCGGTGTCAATGTCGTTGTTTCTAAAGCTCTCCGTCTCCAGGAGCTTGATGAGGTACTCCACTGTGGTCCTGAAGTCCCCACGGATACACAGCTCCTTCATGGCCACCACCATGTTGCTGTATCACCACACAGTAACCACCATCAACACCCTGGTATGGTCACACTTAAGCTACACCCATACTTTAACTAGGCTTCACACTAATGGGATTTATCACTCCTTCAGACCCCTAGTCTATGCACCCTAATCACTCCTTCAGACCCCTAGTCTATAAACCCTAATCACTCCTTCAGACCCCTAGTCTATACACCCTAATCACTCCTTCAGACCCCTAGTCTATAAACCCTAATCACTCCTTCAGACCCCTAGTCTATACACCCTAATCACTCCTTCAGACCCCT
>JACXGJ010011786.1:0-11072 GCA_016801105.1 Esox niger | reverse complement strand
CATTTACTTGTTTATTAATTGATAAATTGTACCCACTTTTCTCCCAATGTCACATTTTCCAACAGTGCATATTTACCGCAACTCTACTGGCATAGGAGAATCCAAGATCGAGATATGTGTTCTCTAAAATATACAATGGAGTGTTTGGAATTCTTCCCAAAAAAGAATTTTAGCCTTTATGTCTGAAAGGATATTAGTGTGTACTTCTGTGAGAAGTATACATGAATAAAGGGTAATAACGACTTCCAGTATAAAATGTGTCCCATTGGGACCAGCAGTCTGTGAGTGTGTGTGTTTGTTTCCAGCCAAGAAAATGATCTAATGGGAATTAAGACATCAAATGGCTGCTTCAGAAGTGTGTGATGATAAATGGATGACAGAACAGCTAGTCAATCTCTGCCCTGATGTTTTCTACTCAAGTGCTTGTCTGACTTCTACTTGCCTCAAATTACTCATATGCTAGTTTCACAAAGGTGTGTGTGTGTACACATTCTCAGTAGTATGGGTACTGTTCTTGCCAAACTCAAAAGGTTCAAGAAAAACAACAAGATAAATAGTTTAATAGTTGAATAAGTGCCTTGCATTGCTACACTAGTTAAACAAACCTGAGAAGAAACCAGTTAAGGTTCCCATTTAACCACTGCTCCCTGTAAAGTTATTTTCCTCTTAAAAATAGCACACTGTGTCCAAACACATTGTCTTGAAATAAAAAACTGAACCGTGTATTGGGTTTGTAATAAGTGATACTACAGTTTAGGAGTGTGCTTTTTTCTTTTTGTGTGTGTTGTAGGGCTATATATTTCTCTCACTGTTCATAATGAGGCTGTAAAACAAGGTAAGTACAACTTCATCCAGGGTTCAACAGTTCTTTGGATTCTGCTTCAACACGTCCTAAAAAGTGTGTGAAGATTTTTGCAGTCTACATCCCCACCTACTGGTGAACTTGAATTGAATATATTTCCTTGAAGATGAAATTCGCAGCAGTTGAACCCAGTGAGTTGTCGATGGGAAAAAGCCACATTAAGGGCATTTTGCAATACCTTTGGATTATAGTCTGATTTGTTGGTTTATATAGATGCCCTACTTAACATAATACTGGTTTTATCTCAGTTCAACAGCATTTTACTTAAAGGTCAACCAGTAAACTTTTACGTTAGCTTTTGCCACATCATATATCAATGACTGTTAGTATTGTAGCTAACATTTGTTACATCCAAAATAGATGTTTTACTAAGATTAAAATAGCAACGTTACATGAAAAATTATTAAAAAAGACACTGAAAAATATAAATCCAACATGTAAAGTCTTAGGACCCATGTTTCATAAGCAGAAAAAACCCACTGCTGCTCCACATGTACACAAAGCTTATTTCTTAAAAGTATTTTTACATTCCTTGGCAAAGACAACCAATCCATCTGACAGGTGTGAAATAAGAAGCTAATCAAACAGCATGATCTTTACACAACTACACCGTGTGTTGGAGACAATAAAAGGATTTTCTAAAATAGGTACTTTTTCTCCACAAAACACAATGGCACAGATGTCTCATGCTTGAAAAAAGCTTGCAACTGGCATGCTCAAGCTGTTGCCAGAAACTGAATGTTAATTTCTATACCATAAGCAGCTTCTAACATCGCTAGAGACATTTTATTAATCATTTTTTTATTTAGGCAGCTCTGGTCCTCTATAATGGTGGAGGCAATGTGATGGTGTGGGAGTGCTTTGGTGTTGCAAAAGTGAGAGATTTGTACAGGGTAAAATTGATCTTGAAGAAGGAAGGCTATCACTCCATTTTGCAACACCATGCCATACCCTGTGGATGGCATTTGATTGGACCCAATTTTCTCCTACAACAAGACAATAATCAAAAAGCACAGCTCCAAACTATACAATAACTAATTAGGGAAAAAGAAGACGCCTGGTATCTGTTTAGTGGCAAGCACAGTCAATGGATCTCAACCGTATTGAGCTGTTGTGGGAGCAGCTTGACCGTATGGTACATAATAATTGCCTATCGAGCCAACCTAACTTGTGGGAGTTGCTTCAGGAAGGATGTGGTGAAATCTCTTCAGAATACCTCAAGAAATTGTTATTTCAATGAAATATCCATATTTCTAACCTAATATTTCCTATTCAAACAAATTGTATGTATGCTTTCATGGAACACAATAATATTTCTAAGTGACCACAACCTTTCAGATGGCAGTGTCCAAGTTACCATGGTAATATATGGTGATGAGAATAGGTACTGTAAGTAACTTCTTTAGCAGGCTACCTGAGACATAAAATAAATACAGCTCCAGAACAAATTAAGAGACCACTGCACCTGTTTCTTTCCTTTCCAAAAAAGTTGAAAAGGAAGGTTTTGAATGAGGAACAGAAGGGTTAAATTTAAGAGACCAAGGCAAATTGAATGCTTCTGTTCCTCACTCAAAACGTTCCTTGTCTACCTATTGGGAAAGGAAAGAAAAAGTGCAGTGGTCTCTTAATTTTTTTTGGAACTGTAGGTGGCTAGGGTTTACGGGCTCTGGAGAAAAAAAGGTGATCAGGTAATGGAACACTATCTGTTATCACACTCCTGGTCAACGCAAGACTACAAGAGAGATGAAAAAGAGAAAACACTCAAAGAATGACTACAGGACCGGAAAAACCAGCCAATCAGAGAGCCAGAGGCATTGGAGGGGAAACCCTTCAGGGTACTGACAGAGGACCTGACCTGACCGGTAGAGCAAGGAAGTAATTTAAGACTATTGGAACACCTCTGCCCCCTAGAAAAAAAGGAGAGAGACAGAGAGGAAACACTTGGTTTTAAATAAAGAGACTAACTACAAACCTTGGCCCCGCAGTCTGCTCCTTTCTGGACACAGAAACCAATGAAGGCAGGGTCTGCTACTTTAACCAGAATGTTGTCCACACAATAGACATGGATAAACCCGACCCCCCTTCGCTCCATGTCCTCCACGATTCCCTGGGTACCCAGAGCTCTGTAAAGTCCCCCGTTACCATCTGGAATACAGGGAAACATCAGCACAGACCCACGTTACTATCTGGAATACAGGGAAACATAAGTAAAGACCCCTGTTAACATTTCAAATACACCACCCACAAACACTCAGATGAAATTGCGTACCTGGAGCCATGGCCAACTTAGATTTGCTCTCCAGAATGATCTTGCCATTGTAGTCCATAGCAGGTAACATTCCCTGCTGGAAGAAGATCACGTTGTCTTTATCCAACCCAAAGTAGCTGTGGTGCGAGAAGAACTCTTTGGTTGCCTCCATGGTTCGGCCGCTTGTCATGATGTACCTTGGGGGAAATCAGGAAGCACACAATGATTCAGGATTATTTCATTCACTGGTCACTATGCACAGGATTGGCCTGTCTCATTTGGAATGATTTAGTTCAAGTCAACTATTTAAAAATCTGTTTTACTTTTCACTGTGATTCGCTGAGACTCATAATGCGTTTCGGGTTCATTTCTCATTTTAAGACGCCAGAAAGTTTCTCAAGGACTAGCAAACACATTCCTTCAGATGGATTTTAACAGCTGAATGCTCTGATCTGACTAAGCCATACTGATGGTTAACAACCCAACCCAACACAAGTCACAAAACAAAAAGTACTTCCTTATGACTGGATGTCATCTGGCATTGCATAGCGAGCTCTTTTTACTGACCCCTGGTCTTAATTACAGCCAAAGCCCAGCCCAGCCTTGGGGCGGCAGTGAGACATGTCTCCTTCCCATCAACCCACTCCTGTATTGTCTTAATGACTCCCTTCATCTACTCCACAGGGATTTATAATCCTGCTTCTTTCCAGATCAAACCATTCCCTTGAATTGCTGTAGGTGTGTGCCAGCAACATTTAGGTCTAGTTAACTGCACTGTTGGTGGTGAAGCGTTACGAAGCAATACATAACAGGAATATTATTACGCTTTGCTTTAAGTAGTGCTCGGAGCACTGTTACAATTTGGGGGTTCATTTAACAATTACAGATAAAAAAGTTTTTATTACTTCGTCCTTCATTAATATTAAATCTACTGATCCCAATAAATATTTAGAATGATGATTTAATTCCTTCTCTGTTTCTGCGATACTGAACACCCTCCTCCCGGAATAAAGTCTTTGTAATTGTCTTCATTCCATGATGTATATGTAAACATTCTACACAGAGGGGAACAGAAAAATCCCAGAAGAGCCTACAACATGGACTACTGCTGCTAAATATGACCTAAGTACTATCTCATCCAAACAAGCCCAATGGTTCAGGACAACAGGCTGTGAGGCATGGAAGCTGAACAGGCTTACAGAATTCTCCTTTCACAGGTGGTAAAATACAACTGGCCACCAGGTAGAAAAACATTAGCAATATATCTGCATAAACACTTTGGTGGAAACATTTGTAGGTTATGTGACGATCACTGATGGCATTTCCTCTTGTAATGTTGAGGATGTGCAAAGTTTTGGGTTGTAACACAAGAGTAATGTAACTATTACTGTAAATAATTCATTTTCCCTGGCAGTTAAAAGTAATGTATTTTGTTATTGCAGACAGAAGTAACAAGTAATAACTCATTACTTTGTAACAACCCTTTGCAACAAAAACTAGACATACAATGGACAGGGGAAAACTGAAAATACTTTCTTTTTCAACAATAACAAGGTTGTACGATTTGCTTGTGATTTTGCAAACTGTGCAAAACACTAAAATGGGTCCCTCAGGAATGTATTGAGTAACAGTGGTCTGCGGTCAGCATTCTACAGTGCTAAATTTTCTTTGCTGTAAAGGCCATAGTGGATCAGTATGTCCTTAGCTGCCAGTCCAAATCTCACCAGGGGATGCAGCATTTGGCTCCGTGTCTCTGGTCTGCCAGCTGTTTCAGCTTCACTATTCTCTCAGCCTGGATCTGAAACAGGGTCTTGTGGGAGGGCAGGCCCACATCATACATGCCTTTCGGGTAGGACACGCCCAGCCGGGTGCCCTGGCCCCCTGCTAGCAGAAGAACAGCTACCTTGCTCTGGGAGACACATTGTAGACCTGGGAAAAGACAGAACAGGAAACAGTTATTTATAACACTACAAAATATTTGTTGTAAAATGTGGTAAAGAAATTGAAATATATAATATAGTTTATTCAAGCAACCGGAATACTACATACTTTTTATGGCTATAATGGCCAATAAAATTGTTTTCCTTGGAAGAATTACTTAATAAAATGACTGCTGGAGATCCCATCACAATAAACCCAATTTCTCACTGCTCATTTACAGTCAACCTCACTGTCATACCAACACTGCAACAGCCTAATTATCTTTCTTCTTATTTAACTTTATTAAGCTGTTGCTATGCATATCACTGCGTAGCCTACCATCACATAAACACATAGATCTGAGGCACTGACACTTGACTGGGAGGAGCATTCCTGACTCATATTTATCCATGGAGTATCCATTGCTTTCTGCTATAGATGTTGGCGGCTATGACACACACACACACACACACACACACACCAATGACCTCATGAGTGAGGGAGCAGTACTCCATTTACGTCAGGCTCAAACCAAAACCAGATGCTCCCTCTCCTTTCCCTCCACTCCTCCTTCATCCCTTGGGCTGGATCTCCACAGCTATACCTCAGGCAGTCTAAAACATTTCAGATTTACCATAAAAGCCTAAGAGGTAGCCTATTTTGAGCTCTCAACTCTCAATACAACTCCAGAAAATTCCTTAATAATACCATGTTCCCCTTTAGGTATTACAGTGTTAACAGTTAAGAGTGTTGAGATGCCCCACAATTTCATTATATCCAATTACTGATTAAGGCCCTGCTTCATCGCTGGAACTTCCAATGGACTCTGGACAGTCAATGTTGAGATATGAGTCTTTTGAGGTTCATCCAGTGCTGCTCTGGTTTTTAATCACGCAGCTCGCCCAACTGTAAGTCCAGCACGGCATCCTCACGTGTCAGAAGACAGAAATTATCCCGGCATCTACACTGAATCCCCCGAAAAGTGGTTTGGTTTCAGTTAACCAGACCATCTTCCCACTAATTGTTTTGCATAAGCTTTGACCACAGTTTATGCCGTATCACGGACCCACGCACACACACACACACACACACACACACACACAAACACACACACACAGACACAACGGGAAAGTAACACTAGGCAAATTATGCCTTGTAACGTTATATTGCACACCATAAAACTTGATGAGATGTACTGTTTCACATCTTTGTAAACTTTGTTGTAGTAAATGTTAACCCATTACTGTATTAAACGGGTAACTAGAAACTGCCATAAGCCTTGTGTGGAGCAAAGAAAAGATCCAAGTTTTGGCTACCAGACCGTTTGCTCTGTCACGTTATTTGTTTGTATAGCGATTTAGAATGACACTTTCCTGGAAGCCTATGTGAGGAGTGGAAGGATTTTTACTTGTTAATCCCTCAGCCCATCATCATCTAGCGTAACACTTAGAAGCACCGCCTACATTCTTGATTTCAAAGTGCGAGCAGTGCAGGTGATTTAAACACTGAAGTGAGTTCAGAAAACCTGAAAGTACAGAACATACATATTTCATGTACAAAACGTTATATGCACAACCCCTCAATAAATTGGGCTTTAGGGTTACAATATTTAGCACGTTTTTTAGATTGCTGACATTTTCAAAAGGTTGCTCTCAGTTTAAAGCAGGCCCCTTTCACATTTCACTGAAGCTCTGTTTTACCAGACTCTTTGCTAGCAATTACATTCAAGTTTACTTCGACCCTGGCCTTAATTTGACACCATCCTCAAAAGAGTTGGAGAGCCCTGCCCTACGAAACCTACTCACCCACTTCCTCCCAGTCCTTGAGGCAGTCTCTATCTCTGGTCACACTACCTAACACCTCCCGCGGCACTGGCTCCATGCGAGCGTCCATCTTCTCCTGCTTGCTGCTGTCCATCACCTCCATGGCACTGCGGAAAAACCTGTTGAGCTCCTGAAAGTCCATGGCTTCCAGGTCAGAGGCCATCATGGCCTGCTGATCTGGGGTCAACTCGTCCCAGAACTGTAGTAGATGAGACTGGTCGGCTTCAGCCAACTTCTGGGCCAGTCTGCTTCTGGTGCTCTCCATTATAATTGATCAGAATGCAGGGATAGACCAAAGTCCTGGACCAATATCCTTTTGGGAAATGACCTACCACACAGACAAAACAAACGAGACAAGAGTAATTTGTTTCAAAGAGGAATGTTTAGGTCTAGTCAAGCTACAGTTACGATGAACACACATTGACGGGCTAAGGACTGATCTCATATGATTGTGAATGCCCGAATTACATCGGATAGTTTAGCCTTAGTCAAACAGATAGAAAGCATGAGTACACCTTCGTTGGAAAACCCCTATTCTAAATATAAATGTTTTACAATCCAAACTGTTGTCATAAATATTGTGAAAACAATAATGACATGGGTGTGCCTGTCATGTTTCTTTAAGCATATAATTAGCTAGACTTCATCTGAAGACATTCCAGTGCCAGAGAGGTTGTACCACACCATTGGTTCCCAACCAGGGGTACTAGGACCCATCTGGGTACTTAGCCTCTCCACAGGGGTACTTGAAAATACTCATGACACCATAGGCTTACAAGTGAAATTAACATGAGGGGGTACTTCAGGGGAACTCCAAGCAGTGCACAATCTTTTTGGGAATACAGTAACTAAACGGGTTGGGAGTCACAGTACGAGACTACACACCCATCTGACCATTTCCCCATTGTTTTACAGATGAGCAGCTGTTAATTCGCTCCCATTAAAGGGCCTGCTTTAGATTTAAGTTCAGTCTAACGTTGCTATAACAGATGCTTCATCTAGGCAAAAGCAAAACCAACAAGTGTTAAGTCATTTGAAGTAAACAGAACCCCTAACAGATCATCCAAAATATGATTTTCTAACATGGATGTCCCCCGGTTGATGCAACGAAACTATGTACATGCAGGTATTTCTATGTTAACTACAGAAACATTGTTGTACTATAATTGACATTCATAAAGATACGGTAATGTCAACCAAACCAGATAGTACCAACACAATATCTGTCATGATCATACAGTACCGTTGGAGGTAGGCTACTGTAAGATCATGACAGCCGCGGGACGACAATTTATCAATGGGTCGCCGGCGTATTGTACAACGCGAGTTGAAAAATTAATTGGTCTGAACAGACTGTTCTATGCAAAAGTAGCTAAGTGAGTGTCAAGTGAATTATCTGTGCTTACCTTCAACGCAGTATCTAGAAATCAATTTAGAATGGTAGCGCCTAAACATAGATTATAGTATTGCTGGCGACCGTGACCCCGCCTCCTACAGTACACATCCCACATCGTCACTTTGACGTGGCACTGCAATGGATTGGGAACACGTTACAGAAATAAATTGTTTCCGCAATATATTTTTGTGCATTATACTGTAATAATAATGTAATCTGAAATGTTTTCAATATAGAAACATTACTTAGCAAAACGTAAAATAAAAGGTCTCGTCTCAGATAATTTGCATTGTAATGAGACTATGCAGTACGTACTGATCCACAATCAGTTTTATTTTTACCCAAGTAATTTTGTCATTATTGAACCAAGATAAAACTGACTCTAGGTCTGTAGGGGAAAATGCACCACTCATATAATCCGATCCAATCAGATACCGGAGGAAGTAGAAACGGAGAAATGTGACGTTTGAAATTACTAGCAACTGCTGCTTCCTTGAAGATGGCCGGCTAAACAAAATCTTCTAAGAAATTATTAGAAACTTTTCGCATTTGCAAACTACTTTGCTCAGGCAAATTGTTAGGTTTCAGTACATGCAGTTAGGTCCTTTATACTTTGAACCTTTGTATGACATTTTCTTAGAGTGACTGTTTGCCGCTGCTTTAGTTTTTCAAATACCTTCAGAAGCTAACCAACTTTTCCCATTCAGCAGAAAAGCTAGCGTTAGCCAGCTAGCAAATGTCACACATAGCTACATGTCAACAGAAATAGGGACCTAAGTGTAACTGCATCTCATTTCTCGTGGACAGACTACAACATGTAAACATGAATCAGACATTATGCGAGGCTCTCGTTCTTGATCAATCTAGATGAACTGGTATTGGAAACCTGCCACTGATATTAATTTCCAAAGAAAGAAATGGGGCACAGTGATTCAATCGAGCAAGCAACTCACTTTAAATTCGATGCATTCGTTCTTTTTCTCGAGCTGTCTCGCTGGTTGATTATGTTCTCGCAGCTGCGTACTTCTGTCTTAAATGTATAGCTAGCTAGCTGTATTGCTTTACTAATCATATTGCAATGGCTCACTGCAGTTCAGATCCAAGTGGCAAAGTGCACCGTTCAGATACCAGCTCGGTATTGATTTCAGGATCTCCCGGAAGCGTTGATCAAGCCATGAAGCCAGTGTTGTTTGAAATATTTGGCGAGATTTGGAACGTCCAGGCCCGGCTCGGTCAAGGCGTCTCGGCCTCTGTATACCGGGTGAGCTCCGGGAGAGCGAGCACGGCCGCGGTTAAGGAGTTCCAGGCAGACTCTCAAGGCGGAGATTACGGGTATCAGAAAGAAAGGTCTGTGCTGGAAGACATCCAAGGACACAAAAACATTGGTAAAACATGTTTTCTATTGTCATACGAAATTATTGTAGGCTATACACTATCTGAAATACCTATGTCAGTGTTCAGTTGTGTAATAACTATGTATGAATTCAATTATACGTCTTATGAAGGACTACTAGTCATCTCATTTGGATCTGTGGAAGGCAGTTTGTTGGTCTGTTAATACAGCAAGTTCCAAGTGTTAGTCTTGTCTCACTTTGAAATAGGTTCCTGGCAGCGCTGGTATTTCTACACTTACACATCATATCATAAAACCCATCTCAGTCACATCCAGTCAACTCTTAATGACCCTGACTAACTTGTCCTATTAACCCTAACTTCTCTGTCATGTTTGTGTAAAGTTCAATCTTTTTATCTGCTCTAAAACAATTAAATTCAAGATAAGATCTTGGCGTTTTCTTTGCCTCATATAAGGACTGTTTTGGTCATTACCTAGTTACTCAGTCAATAGCAGGGTGACTGAACGTCTCAGATTTTGTATTTTATAATATGCAGTATTTCATACTAAAATCTATTTGCAAGGACTACTTTTTAAAAGTACACATAAAGTGAAGGAACCGTTCAGATTCAACATTTTGTAAAATAATGAGGTAAAAAACGTCTGGAAGTGCAATTTTGTCATCAAACATCTGCAATGTTCTTCAAGTAAATGAGTTTTCCATTATTTTACTGTACATTCATGAAATGGGAGTACAGTGACTTCCATCTCTTCATATCACTTGCCCTTTTTGAAAACCTTTCGGCAACACATCCGCATTCACTGGTTGACATTGCTCTGGATAGGAGTGTCTGCTGAATGACTGTGATATAAGGATAACAGGGTGATAATATTGCTTTAATGATCTCATTGGTAAAAGACAGATTCAAAAAGCGCTCCGTCCACCACTCACTCAAAACCCCTTCTTGCCTCTGTAGTAACACTGTATGGGGTGTTCACCAACCACAGCCATGCTGGTGTGGCCACGCGCTGCCTGCTGCTGGAGCTGCTGGACGTCAGTGTGTCTGAGCTGCTGGTGAGGGTCAATGTCCAGAGCCAGGCGGCCGTTCCCCAGGGCGGTGGTTCCCTGCCCCAGGGCCATTCCATGTGGCTGGTCCAGCACTGTGCCAGGGATGTCCTGGAGGCCCTGGCCTTCCTTCACCGAGAGGGATACGTCCACGCCGACCTTAAGCCGCGCAACGTGCTTTGGAGCGCCGACGACGAGTGCTTCAAACTCATTGACTTTGGCCTCAGCTTCAAGGAGGGCAACCAGGTGAGGTGGTCTGGAGTTAGGGTTACTGGGTTACAGGCATCTGAGAACGAAACAGGAGTTGGACTGGGTTACAGGTGTCGTAGAGAGGAACAGGAGTTGGACTGGGTCACAGTAGTTGGACTGGGTCACAGTAGTTGGACTGGGTCACAGGAGTTGGACTGGTGGGTTACAGGAGTTG
>JACXGJ010011785.1:0-19144 GCA_016801105.1 Esox niger | reverse complement strand
ATATATTTTATCCTTCCACATTAATGTTAACCATTCGAAATATGTGTCTCCAAATACCCAATGTCCTTTAGACGTGTAGTGGCATGTTGCCTCCATAGGGAGACGCAGTATGTACATTCAAATTGGTGGATATTACACAAATTGTCTTTCATTTTAGACCAGACTTCTCTTTACATCTGGAAAACGTGTTTTGAAACAACAGAATAGTAGCCAAACGAGGCCCTGTTGAATCGATGAGGCTTTCCAGCATATTGCTTTGCTAGATGGCAAATTTCTTGATGCCTCGTCTAGACGGCTCACTGAGGGCACCTACTGGTTGAAATAATTAATAGCAGGTCAAATAATGATTACTGCAATGACGTTGCATTGGCTCAATGGAAGCTTCAGTCATTCACTTTCATGACTCATGTCAGTCACATCACTCGCAATGCAGCTAATATAGTTAATATAACTATAGCCTAACATTTATATTTTTTGCAATAGCCAGTTCACCCTAAATTAGTGAAATATTGTTTTTCTTTTTTGTGGGCAGGGTGCCTGCTTTCAAATCCAAATGTTGCCTTGTATTGTTTGTTTTGTGCAAATTGACAGCGGTCCTAAAATATGATACGTTTGTCTGATGTGCATATCATATTATACGTATTAATAGGATTTGTAACATTATATACGTTGTAATAGCATTCGTAAGATATTATGTTTTAGCCAATTCTTAATGTATTATACATTTTGGTGGTGCATTATAATGTAACCTAATGTAACGTAACATATACGAAATTGGGTGCCATAGATTTATGTAAAATAGTCTACATATTACACTGAGACCATGTTGCAACATCAGGTTGTACAGCGCAGAAACAAATCTTCATACGTCATCTAAGGGGTGTTTTCTCCTATCTGAAACGGATATCGAAGCTTTGTGATCACCTGTCTCACTAGAAAATCTAAAAGCATGTACTGAAGCATTGCTTTCTTTTCCAAAAAAGTCGAAAAGATAGATTTTGAGCGAGGAACAGAAGGTTTAAATTAAGAGACCAATGCAAAATGAACACTTCTGTTCCTCACTAAAAAACTTTTTGACTCTGTTGGTAGCAACTATGAAGAGAGTGTACACTGTATTTTGTTTAAATTGACATACTTTTCATTAAAAAAATAATCAGGGTTGTGACAATGTTGTTTATTTTTACCCACATACTTTGGTTCATATTGTATCATTGTGTAAATGTTCTAAAAAACATCACTTAGCTAATTCTTAGCTTTGGTCTGTGGAGCAGCTAATTGCACGATAAAGCACCAGAGATGTGAGGCACTTACCCAGCTAACAAGGAATGTTACTGAGACATTTCTGACATTCTCTTTAGGTCTTTCAGAGGTACTGAATGTCTCAACCTTTTCACGGACCTTAAAATGTAACCTTACAATGTCATTTTCTAACAGCATACTACAATGTTTGTTGCCCTTGCGTCCATGACATGTATTATTATCCAATTCAAGGCCTACCTTACCGTTTTTTTCAAATTTGATAGTTCTTTTTGTGATTTTATTTACGCTGCATGCCTTGCAGTCGTTGGTCATGTATTGATAATACTTCGTTTTAAGCGATTTTGTATAGTGTGTGTGTGTGTGTGTGTATTAGGATTATGCTCATCATGGACCAAGCTTTTTTAAACAAATCAAAAACGATTAGGCCAAAGTATTTTTACGTTTTTATGGATATATTGTTCGACCGAATAAAGTTGTGGGTCCACCAGGCCTGCAAACATTGGGTGACATGCATTTTATATGTATATGGTAAGCACTTTGAGTTGCCTTGTGTATGAAAATTTGCTGTACAAATACATTTGACTTGATTTGACTAACAAAAATACTAGCAACACAAGGGTTAAACATCACGTCACTATTCAGATATCCTGGGAACTTCAAAAATGTTTTGGGAGTACAGAAAACTTCTATGACACCTGTGTGTATACTTATTAGTGTAAAAAGAGGCAATAACTCTAAGCAGATGTTTATGATATGTGCACAACGGTCCTGGACACTTGTAGATAAAGTGACGGCTGGTAAGGTGTCCTGAATTTATCCAGAAAGATTGAGAAGTGGGTGTGGCTAGAACGATTCTGCGCAGTGCTGCACGATGGAAAGGTTTCCTGCCATATAGTCTTTTGAAAGAACTACTAAACGAGACAGTCACACACAATCAACGATTCTGTTAGATTTTATGAAAGGTAATGTTAATATTAAAGTCACCTGGTTTGAGTGGGTTAACACACATTAATAGTTTGTAGTATAGCTATGGACATTGAATTGATTTTGTTTATTTATTTTTTTATTATTAATTTTGGTCATATAATGTTCATTCATCTAATTGTAATCAAAGTATACCCTTGGATATTGTGAGAGTTTGGGAGTAACCTACCCAACCCTGGATATTGGTTATACATTATTAGTTGTCCCAAATGAAGCAAAACTGTTAATGAGATCTCATAATAGAAGCAGAACAGAACAATTTATTACTTTTTGCTATTTGTGAAGCTAGGTTTTTTGATGACCAGATTGAGTCTGGTGGATTCCGTGATGGAAAGCCCAGCCCAGTGAGACAGTGATGGTGGTGGAAGCGATGTGGCCTACCGTATGACCTGATCCCAGGAGACGTCCGACTAGATCTATTCATTCACCCAGATAAGATGTCCGCACACATGATTAGCTCTACTAGAGTAGATAGTTACATTAGTAGTAAATATACACATGATTGGCTCTACTAGAGTAGATCGTTACATTAGTAGTAAATATACACATGATTGTCTCTACTAGAGTAGATAGTTACATTAGTAGTAAATATACACATGAATGGCTCTACTAGAGTAGATAGTTACATTAGTAGTAAACATACACATGATTAGCTCTACTAGAGTAGATAGTTACATTAGTAGTAAACATATACATGATTGTCTCTACTAGAGTAGATAGTTACATTAGTAGTAAACATACACATGATTGGCTCTACTAGAGTAGATAGTTATAATAGTAGGAAATACATATCACACAAACATAGATATTATAACCGAACGCTTTGGACCGACACATGCAAGAACTTGAACTCTGTAAGTAATCTCCTCAATTTAAGGGGTTGCTACTCAAAATGAGATCAACTTGTGTCTTCAATTTTTTTAAGAGATATTTTTATTATATTTCCTTATAAAGTTTTTGTAAGGCAATAAAACACTTTTGCTGTTCACCATTACAATAACATTAGTTCTGCCATCCTCACAACCACTTATAGTATTTATTTTGTTTCTGTATGTTTTCTGTTTCATGTCACTTTTGTACAGCGTCTTTGGATCCCTGAAAAGAGCTACCAAAATATAATGTATTATTATTGACTCCCAGACCTTTAGACATTCACCAGAAATATTGGAATAGGGTGAAAATTACATTCACAAAGACAAACAGATTATATTTCAAGTACTCACTACACATTTGTATATATAGCTCTGAGGAAAATTAAGAGACCACTGCACCTTTTTCTTTTCTTTCCAAAAAAGTTGAAATGGAAGGTTTTGAGTGAGGTACAAAAGGGTTAAAATTAAGAGACCACTTTTAACACAAATTTAACACTTCTGTTCCTCACTCAAAACCTTCCATTTCGACTTTTTTAACAAGTCAAGAAAAAGGTGAAATGATCTCTTATATTTTCCGAATCTGTATTATATCATACAGCCTTACTCTAATTGTTTTTGACTGAATCAAATGTCTCTTAGTAAAATCAGCCTCTGTTTTGACAGTAAAACATTTGTTCTAATGATTTTAAAGTCATCAAATTTGATTTCTATCCACCCAGGCACTCAGCATAATTTCTCCACAGTCACCATTTAAAATGAAAAGGATTCATTACCCAAACAAAACATGCTGAATACTTGTTTGTAGAAAACAACATGATATCAAAATGAGCAACATTTAATTAAAAATATTTATTAGGTGTGGAGAGGAAAAGTTGGTTTAATTACATCCCATAACATTGAAAATTATTCACATTGCATTCATCAAGTTTTACCAAATAGCAATTTAATGCAGATACAGAGATATTGAGGAATTAAATGGAATTAATGGTGTTAATGTAACGATTAGGTAAACGCTACAACCTTATCTTGAAACTGAGTCTTTGTAATTAGTTCTTTTTGGGCACTGCCTCCTCAGTGGTGACTTCAGCTTCATCCCCGGATGAGGTTATTGCTGGTTTGCAAGTGATAGGAACCACTCTCTCACTGCCTTCTGTAAGAGCAGCCACTTTTGGTGCGTGGATCTGTAGCTGTCCATCTTTCAAAGAGCAGGTGACTGTTTCAGGATTCACACCTTCAGGAAGATCAAACTCTTGTCTGAACTCTTGGCATCTGTAAGAGTAGGAGCCTTTCCCATCACCTTGCTTCTTCTCTGTCTTCCCACTGACTCTCAGCTTCCTGCCCACCTGCTTGACAGACAGCTCCTCTGGGGAGAAGTCCTTAGTGTCCAGGGTCAAAGCAAAGCGGTTGTTTTCTTTACCCACTTGGAAGGAGATAGGCTTGAAGTCAGTCAAAGATAGTGGCCCTTCGATGTCCTCGAAAATCTTTTGGTGAAGTCGTTGCATATATTCCATATTGTGCCTCATCTCCTGCAGATTTCGCATCATCTCTTGCTCGATCTGGAAGAATAGTGGCCGTGTCTCTGGCCAGAGGCTGCGAACTGGCCAGTGGAAATCCATGAAGGGGCTCATTGTGTTCAGGGAAGGTTGCATCAGGCTGGAGCAAAGCATTTTCAAAATCAATACCCTGTTGTTTCTGTTGGTCTCTTTTGGTCTCTGTTGGTCTCTTGTCTCTGTGTTTCTAAAAGCTTCTGTCCCGAGCAGACTAAGGCTCCCAGCTTTTATACTGCCCAATGGAAAGTTCCAGTAGCATTCCTGACTGCTAAGTGTGAGTGTTATGACTATGCAACTTTTGTCATGCTCCAAAACAAGCTCTGAGTAACATTGCAGCCTGGCTGCCAAATGCTTCTGGGATACATCTTTGTTCTATTTACAGACTGACCACAGATGCAGGTCATAATATCAAGGCCACATATCATCCTTTAAATAAGACCAGCCTATAAAGGGAGAAAGGAATTTCCAACAGCTGCTCAGTCATGCAATCATTTTATGTCTGTTAATAGCCTTTTCCTCATGACGACAACATATTTCTGACATCACTATACCTATGAAAGTAATATTTATAGTAGATGATTCCATTTTAAAAGTCATGCATCAATAAAAATAGGTTTTACAAGTGGACTTCAGCAATTTCCTTAGTGATATAATTTGTGGTAAATGTACACATTTTAATAGCTATACAGCTTGTATCAGTATTCAAACTCATCCAGCTCTACTCTTGGATGTGATCCTGAAATTAACAACATTGCTTCCTCACACACTGTTTGGTTATAGTTGTGTGGTAGTTGAGAGAATGTCATATAATCAAAATATTATTCTTATTTTTTTATATATTTGGTTTAGTAGCATGTTAAGTAATATACTATAATCTAGTAATATTCTCTGTATTACAAATACTCTTAACAGCCAATATGTGGGGTTTCACCACCAAGGGCCCCATTTTATTTACAACCCAGTTTCCAAAAAGTTGTGAGGTGGTGTAAAATATTAGTAAAAACAGAATGTAGTGTGGCAAAAAACTGTATTCAATAGAAACCTATGTAAAACCTGTACTCCATGGAAAATAGTACAAAGACAAAATATCAAACATTAGAACCGAGACATTTGATTGTTTCTTGAAAAATATATGCCCGCTTTGAATTTGATGCCAGCAACACTTTTCAGAAAAGTTGGGACAGAGGCAACAAAATACTGGGAAATGTGTGTAATGCTAAAAACACTAAATCTGGTGGAATATCACACAACTGCTTAGGTCAATTGGCAAAGGTCAGTAACATTGTAATGAATGCACACGGAGAATGATGAATGGATCCAAGCGCACAGCGGGGATGTTTATTTGGAAGTTACAAGGGGCATATCAAGGGACAGGCAGGCACAAAGTTGAAGGGCAGGCAGAAGCTTGGTAACCCGGTATCAATGTGGACCAGAAGCCAAAGTACAGAAGGGCATAATCCAGAGGGACAGTTAGACAAACATTGTCGAAACAGCGTCTGTCTCACTGGTTGTGAGGCGATTGTTCTTGCTTACATGTCATGCGGCAAGCCTGCGTCCGAGGGGTTTGGGGCGCACTCCACGCATGGAGTGGCGGCCTCGGCCGCCTTGTTCAAGGGCGTGGGGGTGGAGGACATTTGCGTGGCGTCATCATGGTGGACGCCATCACCATTTGTCCGCCGTTTCTACTTGTGTGATATGGCTGCGGGGACGTTAGCTCTCTCGGTGCTCAGCGTGGCTCCACTCATAGAACTGGAGTTACGAAAGTAACTATTCCATTCAAATCAACTAGTTATATAATATCCCTGTGAGATCCGCGAAGACGGGCCGTTTTTGTAGCCAACAGAAGGACCTCGTCCTTTTCCCCTAGGTTTTTCTATAGCCTAACTGGCATATACTACACTGGTCAAAGAAGTAATGTGAAGCCAAACAAGCAGCATACCAAGCTTTCTAATCATTTTTGCAGTCTGCAATGTATTAAGAAAAAAGTTACTGCTCACGCGGCCTTCCTCGTTACTACCGGGATAAACGCTGCCTTGTGTACATTAGACTATTCTTGAGTCTGTCGGCGTGGTATTTTATCCGGCAATTAATAAGGCAATTATTCATACCTCCTCTGGGGTGTCCTTAGTGTTAATCGGGATGGAGGGGTAATGTAGGTTGTTTTTAAATGTGTTGGTTTTGAATAGTTAAATGTATACACTTAAATCTAACATAACTTTGCGGTTGTGCCATCTTTATACTGCAGGGCGATAATTATATTCTTACTTATTCACTATTTTTCAAACGTTTTTCCTTGCGTTGGAGGTAGCGTGAAGGTAGTTTTCCTGTGATGTCACTGGGCGGGTACATTTTACTATCTACAGTTGAAAACAAACCGAGGCGAGCCATGTACAGCCGGTACCATGCCTTGGAAAAACGCCATTATGCCACGTTTCCATTGGTTCCATTCGAATGGATGTGTATCGTTTGCGTTAGTCTTCTAGTAATGGTTTTCATCCGATCTTACAGATCCCCGATGATAAAAAGAAGCCACAGTACAGAGATGTAAAGAACAGAAAGAGTTGTAGTGACCGATTCGATTCTATTGACTCAAAAGAAAAACGGAGCGCTGTGACGTAGCCTGCAGAACCTATAACACAAAATTACCGCAGAAGTCTCACAAATCCTTCTATTAAAGGTAGATAGTTTGGGCAAAATACTTATTAAACTAAACAATGGATACACTGGTTTAATTGCAGTGTAACGAGTGTAGGTGAATAAGCCGGTCGCAGGAGTTTGAGGAAGAAAATAGTTTTATTACTTATGTTAACACGCCGTTTTGTAAAGAAACCGAACATGGCGTAAATGTCAATTTTACTACCAGAAAAATATTGCCTTTTATTTTTCGTAACCGGGGATGGCACTTTCTCTGAGATGTCATTGTTTTCAGTGTTGGTTGGGTTGGTTTCTGTCTCTACAGTGGGAGTTATACATTTATGTTCTGCGTCTTGGAACATGCGTCTTCAGGATTTTTCTGTCTGCTCTATTGGTCCACTAGGTGTCACTCTGCACAAGAGTACATTTCTAAATATGTCTCTATTCTGTATTGCAGTGCACGTTTTTCATACCTTTTCTTAGTAATTATTTTTAGTTTGTTTTCTTCTGTTGTTTCTGGCACCCCCCAGTACTTCTGCTGCAATGTTTCCTTATTTACTTTAATATATAAGATAAAACATACTATAGGCTTGATGTTTAATTTGACACGGTGTGATCAGTTATAAAATTATTGATGTTTACAGAAACTCCCTATAGTTTTTCAAATGAAAGATTTCAAATAGCTTTCATTTTTACATGAAATTTACAAGGCTGCTAAGACAGATATGTATGGACATTTCCCAATTAGTCATTTTAAAGGAATATTAAAGATATACTTTTTAAAATACTGCCTCATCGTTTGTATTGACGTCGTTGCCAATAGTGTAGGCAGTCCTGCCCTCTGTAATTAAGTCCCTGACATTAAATGAAAAGTGCAATTTGAATAAGGAAATACAGTATCACGGTTAAGGTGCAGTACGTGGACACTACATTTCACAGAAAGAGATTTAGTTAAATAATATGTTTCTTACATTGACAGCCCATTTATTCCATTATATGTGTTTTATGGTGCAACATTATTACATTAGCAATACATGAAGTAATTTTTGATGTTTCCCTCTTAATATAGATAATAGATGTATCTATGTCAATTCGAAATAAACTACTTCAAAATCTGACTCGCACGATTTTATATCTGGTTTTATCCTATAACCTACTTCGGTTTCTGAGAGCAAAACACTTATTGTTATAGATGTTGTTAAAGTAGACATACACTCTCCATGATCGGAAATGATTACACAGTACGTTATGTAAATAATGAATAAAGCAAAGAGTTCTGAAATCAACTTTCACTGCTGACAATCGAAACCGGAAATTGCCGTCCCCACTTCCAGGAAGTTTAGACAGTAAATTTTTGTTGCCAGTGCGACTGTTGTGAAAATGGCGGCGTCTCGTCGCCCGTCTCAGCAGCAACAGCAAAGCATTTCCTCGCCACCTCGCAGTACGTCTCTTTCCCTTACTCCTCCAGGGTCTCCTCCAGTTCCCGGTGGTGGAGTAATTTCTGCACCCGCAGGTGCTGAACTAGACAGCGCCGGGGATCCCGAGTTAGCTCCGGCCTCCCCTGATATCCCCGCCCCGACCCTGAGCAGTAGCAGCAGCACCAGCTCCACTACTGGGGGTGGCAGCAGCGCTGGCTCTAGTCCTGACTCAGGTAGCATTAGCCCCGGGGGCGACGGCTGTGGGACAAGCGGGGCTTTCAGAGAATTGTTTGAAGCCTGTCGTAATGGGGATGTATTGCGTGTGAAGAGGCTGGTGGATACGGTTAACGTGAATGCAAAGGACATGGCTGGGCGAAAATCCACACCGCTCCACTTCGCTGCAGGTACAGTACATAGCTAACGACGGCATATTTGAAATATTGCCACCACCGTTCTCTTTTACGAACAGGTTTGTCTAGGAAATTAACTTTCTCGTCACCTACTTACTGGATTCATTTCTGGCTATGAAACGTTGATCGGGCTACCTCTCTGGCAAGTTAAGTTGTTCACTCAGTTAGTTAGCTGTCTCGTTAACAAACTTGTTCTGACAGTTCGCTTGCGTTAGCTTAGCTTCCAAAAGGGCCAGCTAACTTACATTTTAACTGGCCATTCTGGTAGGGGGAGGGGTGTTGTGCAAGCAAAGCACCCAGGCCATTTCAGGTTACCAAGCAGTCGGCATCATTACTTAAAAGCAAAAATAGATAATTAAGCTACCCATATTGGCAGCTTGACAATATGTTTTCAAAGGAATGAAAATAATACTTAAATTTTACATATACAACGTTAATAATACCATAGAAATGAGAATGGATCGTTTTATAAAACAGACTAACTGTTATGTGACAGCATGACTCAAACCAGCGATAACGATGTCCTCTCATAAATACTAAATTAGTGTTAAATAATGGTTGGCGTTATTATCTTAGTACTTTATAGGTCGGTATAGTCAAATCTACAAGTTGTGGATTGATTGCAGTTCTGTACGTTTTTTTCCCATTGAAAAGCGAAATGAATGTGATGTTGGAGCTTCAGTCTGCTTACACCTAGTGTTCCTTCATTTGAGTTTACTGCTTTAGAAACCTATTTGCTTCAAGAAGTCTGTTATGGATGATAGGCAAACAGCACAAAATGTTCATTGTTTCTTTTGTTGTAGGTTTCGGTAGGAAGGATGTTGTTGAGCACCTCCTTCAGACAGGGGCCAATGTCCATGCCCGTGATGATGGGGGTTTAATCCCACTGCATAATGCCTGCTCCTTTGGCCATGCTGAGGTGGTCAGCCTGCTCCTTTGTCAGGGTGCCGACCCAAATGCCCGAGACAACTGGAACTACACGCCCCTCCATGAGGCAGCCATTAAGGGCAAAATTGATGTGTGCATAGGTAAGAAAGAAATGTATATGCAGCTTGTTTTGCATCATGTACTGAATGTAAGTCTAAGGCTACTGTGATTTAACGACTTAACATATAGCATAGCCACTGTAGAAATTGATAGGAGATTGCGAATGCCATGGTCTGCTGCTCTGCATCTGTTTATTGCATCATCAATTTCAGTCAGGTTATTTGGCCCGGACACCAAAATATTGCCCCTAGTTATCTCATCGGTCACGTCTCACTGACATAATGGTATTTTCTGACCATCCCATAATGGTCTTGTCATGCTAGTCTCTCTGTCTGTGGAGAGAAACCAGACACTGTTGGAAAGAAAAACATCAGACCAGATCAGTTTTGGGGGAGGGTGTGTGTGTTGTTTTCATTAAATACGTTTGTATAGGAAATATGGCAAAATGAATAGGAAGTACCGTCACTGACAAGGTTAGAAAACATTAATTTTATTTTAAATAATATTTGTGTACTTCATATTGCTTTTGTCAAAAAATCCTAAATTTCAAACAATTACCATCTTCCAGAACTTTGGCTTTGTAATTGTCAATTTGTTGAAGTAATCTGAAGACCACCCCATGCTTAATAAAAGCACCTCCCCTAAGTTGGCTCGATGGGCATTTCTTACTTCATATGTGCCATACGTACAAGATGCTCCCACAACAGCTCAATAGGGTTGAGATCCAGTGACTGTGTTGTGGTTCATTGTCTTTTTGTAGGTTAACATTGCTTTCAATCAAGCGCCTCTGCACAGACTCTGTGTTCTTTTGCTTGTCTTTATTTTTTCCTTTTATTGGCCAGTCCGAGATATGGCTTTTTCTTTGCAACTTACTTTCTCAAACTAGGCACCCTACGGCATTTGTCCTTTTGCTGAGGTGTGCGCTGGGGCCTCCCACTTCTCCTCTTACTATTCTGGTTAGAGCCAGTTAGTTGTGTCCTGTGAAGGGAGTACAACACAGCATGTACAAGATCTTGATATTTTTTTTGTTGCAATTTCACCCATGGAATCACATTTCTCAGAACAAGAAAAGACTGATGAGTTTCAGGAGTTTTTTTGTTTTTGGCCATTTCTAGCCTATAATCGAAACCACCATTGCTGATGCTGCAGATACTAGTCTAAAGAAGGCATGTTTTATAGCTTCTTTAATCAGCGCAACAGTTTTTAGCTGTGCTATCATAAGGACAAAATAGTTTTCTAATGATTAATTAGCCTTTCAAAATAATACGTTTGGAAATAAGCAAACACAACATGCCATTGGAACGCAGGACTCATGGTTGCTGATAATAGACCTCTTTACGCCTATGTAAATATTCAATTACAAATCACCTGTTTCCATCTGCAATAGTCATTTACAATATAAAGAATGTCTTCATGGTATTTCAGATTCATTTGTTGTTATTTTAATGGATACAAATTTTGCTTTTCTTTTTCAATATCATGGAAATTTTTAAATGTTAGTGTACACATTATGTACAAGTTTCCAGTCACACCACTTTTACTGCATAAAACAGTCACATTTTTGCAATTTCAACCACTGTTACTGCAGTACCCCACCTCCCACTCTTGACGCCAATGGTTGATGACTACTACATACTGACTGTGGTAGTGTACTGTTCATTTTACTGACTTGAGAATCAACATTGATTCACTGTTGCACACCATTAATGATTTATACATGCTCCTTCAGATCAGCTGCTCCAGAAATGTCTTCAGACAATTTGTGCATACAATTTATGCTAATGTTACTGGGATATACAGTAAGAGTCAGGTTTGGACTCACTTCTTTACTTCAATGGGTAACTGTCCAAATTATTGATTGGTACTGTATACGGCTTCTTCAGAAAATATTTTGACCCCTACACAGTAACCAGATATTTTTGTTATAGATGAATTTTATTTAAACGCATACCCCTAAATAAGATGGAGCAAACATATTTTTACAAATTTGTGCCAATTCACTGAATGAAAAATGTATTACCATATTTTTTGCACTATAGGGCGCACTAGATTATAAGGCGCACTGTCAATGAATGGTCTATTTTCGATCTTTTTTCATATATAAAGCGCACCGGACTATAAGGTGCATTAAGCGGGTCAGATAAGTCAGTCACTGTAATATTATGGTGAAGCACAGTATGTATTACTCCGCGACGCTCCTGGCTACGGTAGCCGTAATGCTGCAAGCGGTGCGGCTTTGTAGTTTACCAAAGTCGTACTAAAACATTTTGACTTAGTGCCGTGAGCGCCTTGTACCACACAAAATTGCTTAGAGGTCAGTAAGCAAAACCAGAATTAATCCATATATACGGCGCTTCGGATTATAAGGCGCATTGTAGTTTTTTGAGAAAATTAAAGGCTTTTAAGTGCGCCCTATAGTGCAAAAAATACGGTATTAGTTTGTCGAAGCGCCTTCGGCAGTGAAAAAAAATCACACCACTTCAGTCTTTGCCGGTATCCCTCTACTTTGTACTTGAGTGGCGCATACTTCAAGCTGCATTCTCAGACTTGTACTGTAGCCAATCCAGTGTTTTGGCTGTGTGCTTTTGGTCATATTTGTGCTCAAAGATTAGTCTTCCCAATCTGAGGACCTGTGAGCTCTGTATCAGGGACCTCTTCAAAAAAAACAGAACAACCTTAATTTCTTCCAGGATCATTCTCCTAGTCCCTTCTAATAAGAAGCATCCCCACAGGATGAAGCTCCCGCCGTCAGGCTTTGCAGTAGGGATGGTATTAGCCAGGAGGTGAAGGATACCTTGTTTTCCCTATCTATACCACTTGGTATTTAGGTGTAATAGGTATCTTTTTGTGTCTTCAGACCCGATATTTTTCCTCATGCTCTCAGTATTTCTGGTGGCATGTTTCATGCATTTTACTCAAGTGGTTTCCATCTTGCAATTCGATTATAAAGGACTGGTTGAGGGACTGCTGCAGACCTGGCCAATGGCCATGGGGTTCATGGTCACCTTACTGACCATAGCTTTTCTTGTCTGCTTTCTTATTTTTGCCGGACTGCCAGCTCCAGGAAGAGTCTCGGTGGTTCCAAACATCTACCATTTTGAAATAATAGAGCATACTGCATTCTTGATAATTTTGAGAGCATTACGTTTTCTAATAACAATCTTCAGAACTATGCCTGGACCCACTTCTATGTCTGAGGTCTCTGGAGAACTTCTTTGTATGTGTATGCCTTTCTAAATCATGTCCCATCTGGAGCTGTCATGGTTGAGCCAAATTGTAATTATTTTATAGACAACAATCTTAACATTCTTTTGCCCAATATTTTGATTGGAAACAATTGATTCTGCAATCTGAATAAGGGGTTTTTAGGCCAATGTTAGAAACGCCTCAACAAATACCTTGATGCGCAGCGAAATGTTGGCATTGCTTTGCGGTTGTGTTTTGTGAACACCAATTGTTAACAACATTGATTTAGTGGTAGTTCCAAAGCTGAACACAACTGCACTGCTCTGGGTGCATTTAGGTTATAAGCCAAATTGAAAGAGGTGCGCCCAATTATTTGGAGGCGGCGAAGTGCCGGTTTTCTCCAGGAAGGTGGCATTCATAAGCGCAAACACCACAAATCTGAAGAATCCTCTCAGGATCCGCCACGTGTATTTTCACAATATTATTAGTCCGCACTATAATAATGTCATAACATTTACAATACTAACAATTCAACTGTAGATTGCAATAATTTGTGCGACAATTAATCGTCAACTAAAATGGCATAATCATGACAGCCCTAGTTCCATCAATTGTAATTGCCACAGGTGACAGTCAAGTTCTAGAGACCTCAAGTATGTTCAAAGGACTCAATTTGGAGTGTCATGGCAAACGGTCTGAATAATATATATTTTTCAATGTATTGGAACCTATTTATAAATGTATTATGCATTTTTGTGTCTAGATTGATGCATAAAGGCTACCTTAAAAGAAATTCACTCTAACACTATAAAATGTTAAGGAGTCTAAATACGTCAAATGCCAATGTAAGTAAATGTAATATTTTTAAACAAAGACATTGTAAACAAAGTACAGTCTCTAAACGTGGTTAACATTATAATTCATAAATAATGCCTGATCTGTCATCAGTAGTATAAATTTCATAGTAGTTAAATGTTTTCATCCCCACCCTGAAGCTGTTCCCAGAAACTGGCTCCCCGTGATGGTGGGAATGCTTCTACATTGTTCAATCTGATTTCCGTTTAACATGGCTTGCCAATTCTGCAATCACATAAAATAATTTGTTTTATTGCATTATTTATAACACTTAAAAATCAACTGTTACTGGCAAAGACACCCCTGTCTTTCTGAACTAGGCATATTTTTTAAATGATTTGGGGGACAGATAAACTGCCACGTTGATTTGTGTGCTGGATTATATTTTGTTATCTCTGTTGACTGTCAATGTGTGTCTGCCATTGAGAAAGCATTAAAAACCACAGATGCTGATAAAATCAATGTGCTGGTTTGGTTGTGCCCTAAAGGCAAAACTGTCAAAAAGTAGCCTAACAGGATTGAGAGTTGCTTACCCAGTTCGTTTTTAAAAGGTATGCTAATTTAACTTATATCAGAGAATTTTTATGTAGGCTACAAGAGAATACCTAGTCAAACCAAAATCATTCTACTGGCAGTTTAGTAAAAGGCCACATTAAATGTAACCTGTGAATGACAGCACCCCCCCTCCCCCTCAATTGGGCAACTGAGATTATTAACATACATTAATCAACTAATATTAATGTAACAAGCCCATTTTGCTGAGGGGGTGTGATGAGACTGATGGTGTCTGACATTTCATCACCGAGTCAAACGTCATTACAGCGTTTGGAACTTCTCTTTGCATTCTTGGGTAGTCTGGAAAACAAAGCATGCTTTGGAGTATTCCTTTTTTAAATTCTTTGTTCCCAGTATTCCTTGCAACTTTTGTCACACAAAAAACTAGGATCGAAGAGCTTCGTCTGTTTCTTACTTGTCATTCATAATTATGTCATATCATTCAGATTATATTTTTTTTAATTGAAACTTAATCAGGCTATTTTCCATTCTGTTTGATGAGCAGTTGTTCATGGTTTGTTAGAGTGGAACTGTCCACTTCTGATTGTGGCCCTGGTCCTTGAAACCTCTGTGCTTGTTTTACCTCCAGTGGCTAATTCACCTCATGCGTTGTTTTGAAGACCCATCACGGCTATCGTGTGATTCTTAGCGTTTATGCAACCAGGTTATTGTAAGGTTTTTATTTTTCATTATTCCCCCTTGAAGATTTCATTTTGTTTTTTAATTGAATTGTTCACATTTTAGGTCACATTAAAAGTGGAAAAAGTTTAGTCATGATTTGTCTTTGTCTCATTTATCTACATCACAAAAACCTGGCATTTTAACAGGGGTGTGTAGACTTTTTATATCCACTGTACAAATTGCACTATTTCCATGATTTGACACCTGCAGAAATAAAATAGGCTCTACAGTGTGTCAATTTCATTCACATATGCAACTAAAAACAAGCTTAAATACTGATTTCGACCCAAAAAACAGCAATTAAGATGCCCTTTCATAATACCTGCCTATCTGTAACAAAGGGCACGCCCTTCATTTATGCAATCCTGGCTTCGGTAAGGACATGTAATGTGCAGTAACTTGTGTAGCGGTTCTAAAGTATGTGCAATGTTCGCTTGTTTCACTGCAAAATGTCGAACCAATCTCACACATAGCAGCTTGGAGCCTTCACTTCCCTATCTAATCAACCTGCCATTCAAATAATCCTGACCATGTTTAGCTGCTTAAATTGTAACACCACGTCTGGCAAATAACTGTTCAGGATGTTGCTTTACCTGTCTGTGGTGCGCGTTTGATCATCTGATAGGAGCTACCGGATTGGCTTGTGAGCAATCTGTAAACATTACCTGTAAGCATCCAACGTTCTGTAAGCATCCGAGGTTCCTGCCACATCTCATGTACACAGAACATCCTTTGGAGCCATTTGTATGAAATAGCTGGTCCAGTAGGGTACATTTTATGAGATCACACATGAGAGCAATGGGAGGAACAGACATACTACACAGAAGGGAATACAGTATTTGATCCCCTGCTGATTTTGTACTGACAAAGAAATGATCAGTCTATAATTTGAATGGCAGGTTTATTTGAACAGTGCGAGACAGAATAACAACAAAAAATCCTGAAAAACGCAAAGAAATATATGTAATTGTATTCCCTTTGAAGAGATGAGATGAAGAAGATTTGTATTTTAATGAGGGAAAACTGTTTTCGACCCCTCTGCAACACAACTTAGTACTTGGTGGCAAAATACTTTTTGGCAATCACATATGTCAGACGTTTCATGTAGTTGGCCACCATGTTTGCCCACATCTGGAGGGATTTAGTCCACATCTTTGCAGATCTTCTCCAAGTCATTAAGCTTTCGAGGCTGACGTTTGGCAACTCGAACCTCATGCTCCCTCCACAGATTTTCTATAGAATTAAGGTCTGGAGAGACTGGCTAGGCCACTCTTTTGTTGCTTGGCTGTGTGTTTTGGATCCTTGTCATGCAGGAAGACCCATCCACAACACATTTTCAATGCCCTGGCTGAGGGAAGTACGTTCTCACCCAAGATTTGACTGTACATGGCCTTGTCCATCATCCCTTTGTTGCGGTGAATTTGTCCTCTGCCCGTAGCGGAAAAACACACCCAAAGCATAATGTTTCCACGTGTTTGACAGTGAGGATGGTGTTCTTGGGTTCATAGGCAGCATTCCTCCTCCAAACACTGCGATTTGTTGATGCCAAAGAGCTAAATTATAGTCTCATCTGACCACAACACTTTCACCCAGTTCTCTTCTGAATCATTCAGATGTTCACTGGCAAACGTCAGACTGGCCTGTACATGGCTTTCTTGAGAAGGGGGACCTTTTTTCAGTCCTTCACGACATAGTGTGTTACCCATTGTTCTTGTTGATTATGGTCCCAGCTGCCTTGATCATTGACAAGATCGTTCTGTATAGTTTTGGGCTGATTCCTCACCATTATCATGATCATTGCAACTCCACGAGGTGATCTTGCCTGGAGCCCCGACAGGGAGATTGACAGTTCTTTTGTTTTTCACCCATCTGCAAGCTGCTTGGCGACGGTCTTGTAGCCCATTCCAGCCTTGTGTAGGTCTACAATCTTGTCCATGACATCCTTGGGCAGCTCTTTGGTCTTGGCCATGGTGGAGAGTTTGGAATCTGATTGATTGCATCTGTGGACAGGTGTCTTTTATACTGATAACAAGCTGAGATTAGGAGCACTCCCTTTAAGAATGTGTCTACTCTCAGCTCATTACCTGTATAAAAGACACCTGGGAGCCAGAAATCTTTCTGATTGAGAGGGGTTCAAATACTTATTTCCTCATTCAAATGCAAATCAATTTATAACATTTCTGACATGTGTTTCTGTATTTTGTTAGCTGTTATTCTGTCTCTCTCTGTTCAAATAAACCTGCCATTAAAATAATAAATTATAACCTGCCTGTGTTTAATGTAAGTAGGTGAAAGGAATTTTGTTAAGTAATTCAACAGTTTTTGTGTTTTAGTTAATTTGCATTAGCTGTATTGCAGGTGAGCGAACATTGTGTAAACATAGCCCTCATACCATAAAGGGTTGATAACCCCCTAGCCATCTATATGTACTTTCTTTTCAGCTATTCGTTATTGACCATATTTGTTGAGGCTTATATTCAGTACTGGAGACAGTTCAAACCCTCCTGTATGTAGTGTGCATCTGGATTTTTTAAACGTATCAAAACCTGCTCCTATATTCCAGAGGTACCGGCTTAGACACCTTGACCAGCCTAGGCCAGACCAAAACCCTTTCAGAAGATTTCTATTAGTTTCTTTATAGTGTAGGCGTTTCTGTTCAGACCCCTGTGTTGTTAGTCCCAGCTGCTGTGATCAGACCCTCTCCATCTCGTCAGCCCTCTGTGGCATGGTCTGTATGCTGAGCACTCAGTAGGCGTTACTGTGTTAGCCAGCTGCACGCTTGGCCAAGGCAAATGGATCATCTACTAGTGTGGGTGGGTGCGTAGATGTCATTCAGTAGTTCGGTTGCAGGGTGGCCCGCGGTTGTCAGTGATGTTTCACAGAGCGCTGCCCCTGGAACAGCCGAACCCTCTTTGGGTGACATTCAGATGTGTGACAGACGGGCCGGCGGAGGAGTGGAATCCTAATCACCCCCCTTGACACAACTGCTCTACTTTGTGCCCTCCGCCAGTGGGGCCAGCCCCTCCATCAGTGCTCCTGCGGACGGTGGGACCCATATGAATATTAATCTCTCGTTAGAAGGCCACGTGCGCTTCTACAGCCCGACATATCTATTTTACAGAAGGCCCCTTTCATTGGATTTTAATTTGCTTGCTCTCCGCCATCCAGTGTTCCCAGTGCTTCTTAAGTTACCCGGCTAATAGGACAGGAGGAGATGTGGCGGGGAATGGGATTTGGTGCACAGCTAAATCCCATTTGGATTGAGGAATGAGTGGAAAACCGCGCAGCAGCCTGCGTCAGTGTCGTGGTGGTGGTGCGTTGGACGGACGGACGGATGACTGATCATCTGAGCGGCGATGTTGAGAACAGCCGCCGCCACTCCGCTCGCTCAGCTGAATACGTACTATGACAAAAGTGCTCTAAAAGCTTGCTTCCAGACACTTTGGCAGTGTAGAAACAGGGTTTGTGATTGGAGAGGTTTGATCCAGTTTGAGTGGGAGTTGTTTTGAACTCTTCTGTAAGGGTTTCTCTCTGCCTGCCTCCCCCGGTATACTTTGTTTCACTAGCTTTGCCTCTCTTTTGCATATGCCTTTTATGTCAATGTAATCCTCTCTGTTTTCGTTGATATGCAAACCTTGTCCGCGAGCGTGCCCGCCGTTGTCCGCGAGCGTGCCCGCCGTTGTCCGCGAGCGTGCCCGCCGTTGTCCGCGAGCGTGCGCGCCGTTGTCCGCGAGCGTGCGCGCCGTTGTCCG
>JACXGJ010011784.1:0-19151 GCA_016801105.1 Esox niger | reverse complement strand
TCATTGATATAGGCCACTGACATGCTGGATTTTAACATAACACTAAGGATATAGGGCATACAGTGGAAAATTCATGTTTCATTCCAATGGATTGTAGCAAGGTGAAGCAAATGTTTCTGTGCACTGATTAAAGACTGTGAGGCTATAACACATTGTCTTTACCTTGCTCTGGCCTTAAATAGGGAACATTGGCATCATGCCTAGTTGATTATGACACCACCTCTAATGCTGTCCACAGCGATAACGGTATATTTCACAGGATGTTCAAAATAGCAATTGGTCTTACATGGAAACTAACACTGGCACTTTACAAATTATCTATATTTTAACTGAAATAAAAGTCAGTGGAACAAAAACCAATAAATATGAACTGCTGGAAACGTGTAGGGTGACAGTGTCACACCCCAAAACAGATGTGAAGTAGATTTTTGACATGGCTACATGTGGAAAAGGTGGACAGACTCATGTAAAATGTGGGACAGGCTGATGAAATAATGAAAATTAGCCTACATATTTTTTCATTTTCATTGAAAATACTAAAGTCCGTAATTTTTCAAGCCAATTAACGCATTCGTTCTGATACAGTTCTACTTAATTTCGGTTATATTATTGGTATCTACGTTAAGCCGATAATAACGTTTTTATAACAACACTGGAAAGGGAACCAGTCACACTGCAGTCTCTGTGTAGAGTGAGCCAGGCAGGGTCTCATGAACAATAAACAAAATGCTGTAGTAAAGTGAACTCATTTCCCAAGCTTCCTCTTCTTGGCAATTTAGACACAATAGCAAAGCTGGAAAACAAATTCGTCAAACCGAAAAAAATAAGTTGCTGTTCAAGGAAACACCCTGTATCCATAAACGTTGTTGTTCTTGAGACTAGATCCCAAGAACATAAGTTTAGAAAGTATTCTTGCTACAATAGTTAAATTTGACTGTCCTTAGGCGTAGTTATGACTCTGTCGAGTCATCCAGCAAGACCGTTACCAAAAAGCAGCTGCATACAGCCAGCGGTTACAGTTGGAGGAGTGCTGGCTATGATTATCAGTGGCTCAGATCCAATACTTGAATTTCTGCAAGAGGAGGAGACAACTAACCAACAGGAGCCAATGTACACTGTCCTGCTCACAAAGACGACAATAATGCTTCACGCAGTAAATGACTACTAGGTTTTGTATTGTTTGATTAAACCAGCTAACGGTTCCAAGACAATCAATAGATCAGACAACTGTTAGTAAAAAATACATGTTTTTGCTGTAAACACCTGCCTGTTACACACGTGTCTATAACGTCTCAAGAGCATCTGGAAATAGCAGAATCTCAAGATTTTCTGATAAAAAAGATCTGAGTGCTGGAATCAAAACACCTATCTCGAGTGAGTTTGGATTTGTGATATACTGAAAGAGGATGCGGTTCGTAGAGATGATTCCTCATTCAAAATTAAACTAAACATATAAAAGCATTCAGTTGCATTGTCAGCACTTATGTAAGTTAGTCTTGTGTGGCGAACAAAATCTATACATCACACAAAGAGAGCGAATGTAAACCAGGCCAGCTGTCTGGCTTCAAAACAAAGCCCCAACACTCAGCACTGCACACAAGCGGTCCACCGTCATGGCCGAAAGAAAAATCAAACCGAAAAGAAAGGTACATAATAACCAATAATATATTATTATATATAGACGAACCAATAGCTGATATCCCGTTGCTCATTGAACTGGTAACAACAGAACATCCCGGTCGGTCCAGCGGTGTTTAGCCTGAGCATAGCCCTGGCTAAAGCTAAAGGCGAGTATTTAACTATCAAAATTGTAGCAACTGAAGAAAATATTTTAAATAATAATATCCTATAGTGTCAGCAGTAGAGGGCAAATATGTATGGCTTCTTGGATAGACAGTAACGGATTACACCGCAAGGAATATTTTATTGCAACAATGTTGCATTGCAAGCCCACAAAGGCTGTGAAAGAGGTCATGCTGCACGACAAAACATTACTACCGTAACCAGTCTCAGTACAATATTTTTCTTCATTATGCAGTTAACAATAAGACATAAGCCTTAATATGCTAATCATTTTGCATAGACCCACTGTGAGTTTGATCATTTAGGCCTTAGCTTCCTTTAATGTATTATTTCATGATTCACAAAGGGGCCAGTAGATTTAAAACGTGTCTATTTTATCATGGATCCGTTTACAGCTGTAAAGTTTTAATACCCTATACCACTCTCCCGAAGATGATACAGATTTAAAGGAGGCTTCGATCCACACAGAGCTCACTTACCCTTTCTTTGCGTCTCTTTTCTATGGTTTGTCGTCTATGGAGGGTTGCTATATCCAATGAAACTGTATACACTCTGATCCGGGCGCCCAGCCCCGTCCTATGCCGGTTGGTCTTCTCTCAGTTGCTCAGCAATAACGCTATTCCTCACAAATAGCGGAGAGGTGCCTGCGTTTGCAGTTCCAACTGGACCCGGTGGGCGTGTTTTTTCCATATTGATTGGCAAATGTGGGTCCGAATGTGATTTTTTGAAAAACGAAATGCAACGTATTTAACAAAAAGGCAAAAACATGTGTGACATCCTGCAAATAATGTGATATGTATTTATCAATTATGCTCATTTTTGCCGAAGGACATTTATTTAATATGCTTACGGTGATCAACACGCGACCATAGCCGACCAATCTAATAGTCGTACCAACGCGATCTTGTGGTTGTAGTTTCTATTTTCAATCGTTGGTCATCACGTCCAACATAAAACTACAAGTTCCAAAAGCAACCGCTTAGTTTACGGAAGTGTTTGGAAAGCTAATTCCAACCGTCTGAAGGGAGCCTAGACCGTCACATTTTCTGTCACAATCTAATGATCTACGATTTTGCCACACTCTAGACGGTCAGAATACTCTGAATCGAGGCCATATAATTCACAAGTTTTCCATGAAGCCACTATTGGATTATGATGAAGAAGAAGAGTTGGGAGCTTATCAAAAGAAACTCAGAGGTAATATTTAACAGAAAATATTTGGGTATAACAAGCTGGTATTTTTTGTTGTTTTGTGGTTGACATGATCCGTAGACTCTGTTTTGAATCTTCTCAAAAGAAAAGTACGCAGGTTGAATGTTTTTAATTGTTGTTAACCGTTTTTCATTTAGTATTAATAGTTACATGCTACACGGTAAAGCTGTCAACATTATTTTTTTACCCGCCAGAGAAAGCCAACCGTAGCATCCAGCAGCTCAGCAGTGCACTCGCAGAACCAGGCTCAGATGCAGAGGGCATGGAACCAAGTCGTGCTGGAGTCACAGACGGCACGGATGGAGAAGACTCGTGGAACCAAAGGCAACAGAGTGAAGCTGGTACATTTCCTAAAACACACTGCCTGTGATCACTGTCAGCCCCTCAGTCCCTTCATACACTTTTTTTTTAAACAAGAGCTGAATTATTTTAGATTTTTTGGTAAACATACAAATATATGAACATAATGACTGTTTAAGTAATAAAGCTAGAATTCTTAATTTTTCAAGGACCACTTGTTCACTGAAATGTCAATTTTAGTTTGCATAGCAAAATATTTATGATCATATGCAAGCAAGATAGTTGCACTGCAGAGTGCTGTATCTAACACAGCTATTTAGCTTGGTGTATAAGGGACGTCTGGTGTGGTTATACTAAATACTTTTTCATGTTTCAGTCAATCAGCTGCGATCACTCCTGCAGAAGCAACAAATAGAAACACTCCCCTTCACTTGGCCTTCAAAGAGAAAATCTTCCCCAAAGGTACGGTCCTTACACTGCAACGCGTGCATATGCCCGTGTTTTATTTGGCTATCTATTTAACTTCATATTTGACAGAACACAGAGACTCATCATTTTCTCTCTTTTTAATCCTCATCGCTACTTTGATCAGATTAACTCTAGTCAATCTAACTCCAATCAATCATTTGGATCCTAAGGCTTTATATTGATTCATCACAAAAAAGCCCTATTGGGTTGAAATTGTTGTTATTGGAAACTACTATAATGCATTATTGAGTCCAGATACTCATGTTTCTTTGCACACTAATTAGGTCCTTCTTTGTCCTTGGTTATCAGGCGGATTCAGCGGATGTGACCTCCAGCATGCCGGCAGTTCAAGACCTAGTCCCCATCCTCCACAACCAAACAGAGTACATTCAGCACCTGGAGGCAGAGGTCAAGTTTTGCAAGGTCTGTCTTGTCTGATTAGCCAACCTCTGATTAGCACAGATCTGTCATTACAGCAATAGGGTCTCGATCCCTCTGCGCGACGTGGATGTCTAGTATGGTCATCAGGCCGTCATCGCTAGGGGGAGCCCTGGAGTGGATGTTGAGCCGGACAGATGGGGGATGAATGATGTTGAGCAGGATGGATGGTGATGAGGGATGTTGAGCAGGACGGACAGATGGTGGTGAGTGATGTTGAGCAGGATGGATGGTGATGAGTGATGTTGAGCAGGATGGACGGATGGTGGTGAGTGATGTTGAGCAGGAAGGACGGATGGTGGTGAGTGATGTTGAGTGGGATGTTGAGCAGGAAGGACGGATGGTGATGAGGGATGTTGAGCAGGACGGACAGATGGTGGTGAGTGATGTTGAGCAGGACGGATGGTGGTGAGTGATGTTGAGTGGGATGTTGAGCAGGACTGATGGTGATGAGGGATGTTGAGCAGGACGGACAGATGGTGGTGAGTGATGTTGAGCAGGACGGACAAATGGGGGTGAGTGATGTTGAGCAGGACGGACAAATGGTGGTGAGTGATGTTGAGCAGGACGGACAGACGATGAGTGATGTTGTGCTAGATGTCGATTTCTATAGTTTTTTGCCCCAAGCAAGTACATTTTTCTTAATGGTGTCCTTCTGTTGTGGTTTCTTTGCAGCAATTCAACCATTAAGGTCAGATTCACGCAGTTTCCTCAGAACAGTTAATGTTGAGATGTCTGCCACTTAAACTCTGTGAAGCTTTAATTTTGGGCTGCAGGTGCAGTTAATTCCCCATTTCTGAGGCTGGTAGCTCTAATGAAATTCTGCAGCAGAGGTAACTCTAGGTCTTCCTTTCCTGTTGCAGTCCTCATGAGCACCAGCGCTTTTCTAGTGACATTGTCTGTGAGTTATTTAGAATTCCTGGCACACTCAACCAGTGTGACGATATGCCATCCCTTCTGGTTTTGCTTAGTGGGACTGTCATTTGATTTTCAAGAGAACAATGAAATCAATCACAAATTTGGGGTCATGAGTTGGACCGCACAGTGAAAGAAAAGCAGTCAGTAAGTGCTTAGCATATGTAGGAACTCCTTCAACATGGTTGGTAAACCACTACATATCACTACGTCATAAATCGGACTGAGAGAAAGCCAAGATTGTGCAAAGGTGTCATCCAGATAATGGGTGGCTACTTTGAAGAATCTAAAATATATATGTATTTTGATTTGTTTAACACCTGTTCGGTTACTATAAGATTCCATATATGTTAGCTAATAAGCAAGTAATGGTGCAAAATGCAATTGTAACTAATTATTATTTTGTATTTAGGAATAAATCTATGACCATAGTCCAGCGGTATAGCGGCAAACAAACTTGTCATGGTGATAGTGGGCTATATTTGTGCAGTTGTGGAGTGGCCCCAAAGTGAAAATTCTAAATGTTGGTCTATTAGTAAATTGAAGGAACTAGAAGACATAAGGAAACTGATGGCACATGTTCATCTAGGACAGTTTATTTTCTTTATCGCTTTCAACTTTTTTGCTCTGATAGGCACTCTGTATTTCCAGTATTCTATAAGAAAGGAGTACAGTTTTTTTTATTTATTGTCGTTAGAAAGATAAATAAAATGTTAACTGTTTTCTCCCATCTCCATTCCAGTTTTTTTTTGTACTTTACATTAAAATCAAATAATAGAGACAAATCTTAGGAAAGAGAAACGTACGGTTGAGCCAGTAGGTGGCAGTCCGTTTGGATGGTAGCCTTCACAGGCTCACATCCAGTGCAGGTTCACTCTTCGCCGTCCAGTCCTGCTCAACATCATTCAAACAGTTGGCATCCAGTCCAACACCACTCATCCGCCATCCATCCAGCCCAAAGTCTGGCTCAGCATCACTCATCGCCTGTCCGTCCGGCAAAACATCACTCAAAGCCCATCCGTCCTGCTCAACATCCCTCATTGATCATTGGTCTACTCGAGGGCTCCCCCTAGCGACAACGTCCAGGTGATCGTACTGGATGTCCACGTTTTGCTAGCCGCCTCACCATTACAGTTTGTCATCACTTTGACCATGTCATTTCCTTATTCATGAAATCTGTAATAATTTAGTGTTATCTACAAGTTACAGTGTTCAGTCGTTCATAGATTTTCCTAGTGACATCAATCGTTTATTGCACTTCTACCAGTGTCTGGTATTATTCAGTTTAGCACAGCTGTTTGTCTTTGTATCTGTTGTCTTTGAATGGGTATCAGTTTGTGACTGTGATTCTGTGGTTTTTGACTGTGCATTTGTTATTTGTAACTGAATGTCAGTGGTTTGTGAATATTTGTGTGTTGTTTGTTACTGCGTGTCTGTTGTTTGAGAATGTATGTTGTTTGTGACTGTGTATATGTTGTGTGCTTGTTTTGTTTGTGACTGCGTATCTGTTGTTTGTGTGTGCGTGTCTGTTGCTTGTAACTGCGTGTCTGGTCCTTGTGAATGTATGTCGATTGCTTGTAACTGCATGTCTGTGGCTTGTAACTGCATGCCTGTTGCTTGTGACTGCATGCCTGTTGCTTGTGACTGCATGTCTATTGCTTGTAACTGCGTGTCTATTGCTTGTAACTGCGGGTCTGTTGCTTGTGACTGCGTGCCTGTTTCTTGTGACTGCGTGTCTATTGCTTGTAAGTGCATGCCTGTTGCTTGTGACTGCGTGTCTGTTGCTTGTGACTGCGTGTCTGTTGCTTGTGACTGCGTGTCTGTGGCTTGTGACTGCATGTCTATTGCTTGTGACTGTGTGTCTGTTGCTTGTGACTGCGTGTCTGTTGCTTGTAACTGCATGCCTGTTACTTGTGACTGCGTGTCTGTTGCTTGTGACTGCGTGTCTGTTGCTTGTGACTGCGTGTCTGTTGTTTCTGACTGTATGTTGTCATTATGTACAGGAGGAGCTCCTGGGAATGAAACAGAGGATAAGGGTTGTGGTGGTGGAAAATGAGAAACTACATGAAGAGATCAAGTCCAAAATGGTGGAAGATACACTAAAAGACTATACTCTCTTAAATGCCTCGGTAATGTGAATCGACAATTTTTGGCCTGGGTCTATTCTGGAGATGAGTAAATCAGTGTTTTTCCAATACATCTACCATACAGTATCTTTCCAAGTATTTACGTTTAAGTAATTTAGCATACACTGCTATCCAGAGCAAAGACAGTAGTGAGCACATGCATTTTCATTCCTTTCTGTAGTGGCCCCTAGTGGGAACTGAACCCACAACCGTTTGTTGTTTAAATGATCATGGCTATGATTGTATTTCCCCTCAGGTAAATGAGCCTAGAGCAGACACTGTTCATATTCCTACGTCCACACCAGCTCACAAAATTTTTCAACAAGCAGAGGAACACAAGTGGAAGAAAGAACTGGTAAGCTGTATGACTTCGCTCACCACTTCATTTAATCAAGCTGACAGTTTTGGATTAGGTTGTGTTTTTTCTAAATGTGCATTCTCAACAAGTGATGTCAACAGCTAATCTCCTTTCTAACATCAGCTTGTCCTTTACTCCTCAGGAGCAGCTTAAAGCCCTGTATCAAGCCCAAACTGAGACCCTGGAGGCTCAGGTAGCGTCGCTGAAGTAAGTAAACCGAATGACTATTTGCATTTGAACTGTAAAATACACGCACAGAGATTCTACATATACGATAAGTAATCATTTTTTTCTCTCATCGTCCTCCGCCTGCACAACGTCTTTCTGTTTGGTTCATCACCTCCCTTCAGGAAGGACTTGGCTAGCAGTCAGAGGGAGTGCGAGGAGGTCAAAGATCGTCTGAGACACAAGGAGGCGTTGGCGGCGGCGGGCAGTGCCAAGCCGTGTGTAGGAGGCCTCTGTCTGAAGTGTGCCCAGCATGAGGCGGTGCTGGCCGAGACCCACTCCAACATGCACGTCCAGGCCATCGAGAGACTCACCAAGTCAGTGGAATCACGTGTTTGTCTTTTTCCTCCTGCCATTTGTCCTTCATAGATTCAAGTCTTTGTGTTCCTCTTATATGGTGGTTATTTCTTGTAGCAACAGAGGCCTCAACCTTTATTGATCACACTTTATTGATGCTGTTCATTGATTGGTCAGTGCCTCTGAGCTATGTTACGGTAAGAACATCCATGGTTAGATGTCGTCTCAAGGATTCCGGTTCATTTGACCCAAGTAATCAATCGCTTCACCCCCCTTTAGCAAGGTTGTCATTATTTGATACTTAATATCTTTCTTGAATGACCAATAGGACTGTGATAGTGCACGGCATGTCTGGATGTGACACTGTGAGAACTAGTATCCTCGAACCAGGAAGATGACTGGTGAACAGAGATCCGGTCTGTCAACTGCTTGTGTTTGTTTTCACAAACACAAGTATCTGGTTGGGACCGAAATATTTGATCTTGTGGCATGTGAGAAAAAGGCAATGTCTGGCTTAGGAGTTAAGTTTATGTGATAGGTTAACAATGATCTTAAGATTTGGTTAGGGGTTAGGTTTATATTTAAGGGTTTGGGAAGATAGGATTTTTAATGAGGCTAACTTTGTTCCCTGCAAGCATATACATTCCTAAAGAGTGTGCGTGTGTGTGTGTGTGTGTGTGTGTGTGTGTGCTTGCACGCACGACTGTGCGTCCCACAGAGAGCGCGATGAGCTGATGAGTGCGCTGTGCTTAATGAGGGCCAGTCAGAGCGAAGCCCAGCAGAGGGAGTGGGCTTCCTACCAGCAAGTGAAACAGGCCGTAGAGATGGCTGAGGAGGCCAACCTTGAGAAGACCAGGGTAAGTCGACAACTGCCGAGCAACAGTGACACCAAGTGGTAAGGCTGTTTAACTACATTTGTTAAAGCTTTTCGTTCCAGAAAACGTTCTTATCTTCGCTCTACAGCCAGGGGTTTCAAGTGTGAGGCTTGCCTACCCAGGTGGGGGTGCCAGAGAGCTTCAGGGGATGCAAAAAAAGAATAGAAAGCAGAAATATATTTATAAATGTTTAATAACAAAGCAGACTGTAAATCCCAACCCAAGCTGTTCTCTTAAAATGAATACAGAGCATATCAATGGTAGATGAATGTTATTTGCATTCCTTCCCGGGAAGGTCGCAGTTGACAGCACGCATGGGAATTATCAAACAGCGGATTGTTGTTATGGCTTTTAATGATCATTTTACTGATCTCATTACGTCGGTCGTGGAACATGACCTCCTGTTATTACTACATGATGCCGTATTCAACGGTTTGTGTGTACCTGTGTTGTCCTTACCACAGGCCGTGGTTCAGTGTGAGGCATTCTCCAGGGAGATGGCCCGGCAAAGGGAATGGCTGGAGAGGGACGTAGAAGCAGAGCGGGCGAAAATAGCCGAGGCCAGGGAGGCGGCACGCAACGAGGCCCGGAAGGAGAAGGAGGAACTGGCCCAAATGGTCCGTACATCTGAATTTCAATCCCCTCGCAAATGTATATTTTGAAGCATTTTATGCATTATTGTCACGTGCTGAAGAAGAAAAGCCAGAGCAGAGAGCGTGCCGGAATTCCGGGCTGGTATCAAACCCCTGATGCTCCAGAATACGGGCGCCCAAGGCAGCCGCTTCCACCGCTAGATCACCACCTCTGAGTCATCACATGATGCTCGTATTCAATCCAGACCTTCCCTGTTTCATCATCTCCTCTGATTTAATGTTTCATTCAAGTAAAGCAGTAGTACTAAGCCTTTTGACAATAAACCACCATGATGCCTTGTTTGTTATTAGAAACCAGTTACCAACACAATTAGAACAGTTAAAAGTAACGTGAAGCGTCGTGCTTGAGGACAGCTCTTAGCCATAGTATATAGGCCATAAACCGGTGCCCTATTGGTTTTCAATCGGCTCAGTGTGTCTGTGTCTCCACTCCCAGGTGTCTAGCCTGTCCCAGAGGGTTGCAGACCAGGAAGGTCAACTGGACCGGGCCGACAGAGACCGGGCCTCCCTGACCAACCAGCTGGACGAGACCCTACACAAACTGGCATCACAGGAGCAGGACAGCAGCAAGGTACTGAAGACACTTCACTGTTGTTAATCACCCAGAAATATTTAGGACCGTTCGAGCAAGTTTATGCCCGGGAACAGGTTCTTTGAGAAGTGTAACTACTAAATTTACTGCCGTGGCGAATGGAAGTGACCGACAATCCAGATCTGTATATCCGGCCGGCTCCCTGGTTTGTCGGTGGGACTTTTGTACCGAGGAGAGATTCCAGTAAAGTTGTTGTAATGTATTTTTATGCCACAGGGAGGCGCCAAATCCTTTTCAACCGCATTCGATTTGAGTGTCGAGATTTAGAAACATTTCCGCAGGAAGCAGATGAGTGTGTAGGGAGGTTCGTCATTCCATGCAATACAATTATTACTGACTGACTGTGAGGGAATAGTGGTTGAGCGCTAATTAGGTCAGCACTCGTCAACGAGCGGTTGTACGCTAAGCGGCTGCGTGTCGCGCTGACCGCTTCGAAGATGCCCCAGGTGTCTAGTGTCCGCCGTTCCCCTGAACCTCCCAACCGTCCCCCGCGCCCCCAGGTGTGCGGAGATCTGCGCTATCAGCTCGGCCAGGCTCAGCTGAGGAGACAGGAGGTGGAGAGGGAGCTCCGGGAACGCGACTCCAGGATGTCGCGGCGGCTCGAGGCCGCCGAACAGGTGAGAGGGCTGAAAAGGTGTGAGCGACGGCTGTGACGAAAACACGATTTTGTTTGCTGTTACACTGTATTACAATTTCTATGAGCAGTATAGCATGCTTGAATTGTTTACAAGTAAATGTTCTAGAGCAAAGGCTGGTGTAACTTATAACACCCCCCTCCCTCTGTGGACAGGAAGTGGAGAAGCTGGGAGTGGAGCTGAACGGCTGCCGGCAACGTTTGGACCAGGCCCAGAGGGATGCAAGCCGACTCCAGGAGGAGGCTCTGACTCTGACCGAACGGCTGGGCCAGGCCGAGCACCAACTGCACCTCACCAGGTGACCCATAATCCTATTATACATGCCGCAACACCCGCCCGCCGCGGCCAGAACCGAGCCGTCATGTTCAGTTCCGCCCGCCTCTGCGCCAGCGCATAGCCCACAGGCCCCATCCAGTGCCAGGTCCCAAGTTGGGGAGCACTGGACCTTTATTAAAGTCTCCCAGACCGGCTGTTGTCACCCCTCACGCAGGCCTCCTGTCACGGGTCAAGTGACAATAGCACAGACAGGGAAAGAGGATTCCCGTGCTGTTTCTCCTCTTTACCTGCCAATTGTAGCCACCGCGTTAGCTAATATCGGCGGCGAGACCCGTCTGAGTGTGGTCATTGGGTTTGATAATGGCGGCGCGCAGTTTAGCTATTTTACTGGATCACAAAGCTATTCAGGTTTTAGCAGGCTGTCCTCCTGTTGTCATGGTTCCTGCGTTTCAAAAAATATAAGACCAATTACTAGTGGAAAAGGAAAATTTGGTAATAGTATTTTTCAGGGGGAAAATTTTGATCACCATGAAATATTTTAGGAGTGTTTGGTCATTGTTAAAATTCCATATACACGGGTTCCATTCGCTTCACTGGGTGATTTCGCTTTTTAATAAGTCAAAATTGCGCAGAGCTGTGGACAGCGGCAGCAGAACTCTCCTCCTCCTTTTGTTCCTCCTCCGTGGGCACTGGGTCGGCTGGCGGTCAGCGGCAGATTGGCACTGCTGGCACCTGCCTGTGCCCTGTGCCCGTCCGCCCAGAGCCCGGCGGGTAGGATCGGCGCCTTTCTCTCCGTCAAGTGGCCTGCCAGCCGCTCAGTGCAGCGCCCCCACCCCCGCCTGCCGCCCCCAGCCGAGGTGTCAGAGCCGAGCCAGGCAGACAGATGTGCCCAGCCACCACACGGAGGAGACACACGCGGCGCCGTCGAGTGAACCGTGCTCTCACCCTTCTGTCCACCGCTGTGGAGCTCTGATCTGTCTTTTACGTGGCCTGGCGTAATCCGGACAGCTGTGGAGATGACATGGCGATACGCAACGCCGCGGTTGTGTCTACGCCTCGGGGCACACGGCGCTTGTTCTCTAAGCGCGCCGCTCCACCTTCCTTCCGAACGGCCGGGTCGACATGTAGTGGAAAGACGATCGGCGTTCCTCGCCGTCTCTGTGGTCCGCTGAAGGCGAGGTCACGACCCTGTGGGGGGAGGCCGCGCCTCTCTGATGCGGATGAATGCGTCAACGTCAACGCTCGGTTCACTCGAACGAAGTCGGCGCGGGACGAGCGCTGCCGAAGGTGGCCACGTTTTGTCGGCCTGGCCCTTTAAGTGAGCCCCGGCGATCGGCGCCTGGCGGAGGAGGGCTTTTTATCAGGCAGGTGGTGTTTATGTGAACTGCAGGGCAGGTTGGAGAGATACGGCCCAGCGACGGAGCACAGATGCAGCAGACATCTGTCCGTGGTCGCACTCCTCCTTCAGGCCAATCTAACAGGCCGCTCTCTCTCCCTTTCTTCCCTGAACTATACCACAAATCCCTTTCGGTTTGGGGGGGTCTCTGTGAGCGTCAGTCAGTGCGGCACCCCCCGCTGTTCGCTTTGGGAGGTACGGGGGCCTTTGTAGAGGGGGGGACGCCCTCTCTGTGTCACTTCCAGGGGAAGAGGAGGCTGGGAGGCGGGCGGCCGTGTGACCGGGCTTCTAAGACAGGGGCCTTTGATTCCAGCTTTTTGGTGTCGCCTTCTTCATCTCAGGGCCCGAATGATCACAGCTTCCCTTGAAATGGGGGGGACATGAAGCACTTTTCTTTAGTCTTTTTGTTTGATTTTCATGAGCTCTCTTCTTTTTGACGCACACACAAACGGATGTGCACAAACACACACACACACACACACACACACATACAGAGCACCCCCCAGGCCCTGCGGCGGATGGCGCTGAAAATGAACCCCCCCCACCCCAATCAGTTCCAGCATTGGATCATCAGCCAGCTGTGCATTGGGCAGCCGTGGATCTGCCCTAATCCCCCCCACTCTGTTGAGCTCCTTCTGACGGCTTTGAGCCCGGGCTTTAGTCTGTCTGTTTGTTTGTTGGTTTGTTTGCTCTTGTCTTTGTGTCTGTCCCCCCCCTCCATCGCTCTGTTCACGGGCGCGGGGGTGGGGGGGTTACAGCAAACTTTCAGAAGCGTCACGTGCCAGACACTGATATTCACAACCTAGACACACTTCAATTGGGTGTTTGGTGGTAATGCTCTATACTGAGGCTTGGACGGGAAATGGGCTGTCGGGCTCCAAATCTCCCCACCGATGCTGCAACTCCCCCCCCACCAACCCTCGAATTTTATCCACATGAAATTTTGCATCCATTTTAATGACAGCGTTTGAGAAGTATCGCTGGCAGAGCGGGGCCCAAAGTTTGGATGGATTCAGAAGCGTGTCCCTGCTCGGAGGGGGGACCTGTGGGCATAAACATGTCCGTTTAAAGTCCCAAATATTTATGACGCCTCTGTCGAAGCGAAGACAGACAAAGCCGACCGTCTGTTTTGCGGTAAATGGGTGGACAGAACATTCTAGATACAAGCGAAGGAACTGTCGTCGGGCCGGTTGTCTAGGTGTTTGTTTTGGATGGTGTTGCTGGACTCCACGCGGATCCGTGTTACCTTGACCGTTTTGGCCTTGGCTGCCAGTGCCGACCGCAGACGCGTTTCCATTCACCCATTTGCCCACGGTTGTCCCGTTCAAACGGTTCTCCGGTAGTGTGATTACACCGCACGGAGACGTGAGGTACGAGGCATCGCAAGGGTCTCCGGGTTTCTTTTGACATTTTCAATTGCCTTACATTCTAGCCGATGGGTCAGAGGCCACCTTGGCGTACCGCGAGCTACCTGAAAGCCCAATCTCTCCTTCCTGTGACCTTCCGAAAGCCGCGTGCAAACGGGGAATCGTTCGGGCCGTAGAAACCGAGCTGCCACCCACCGCTGGGCCCGTCATGAAAAGTTTCGCATTTGAACTCGGGATTCCATTAAACATGACACGCTTCTATTCCCTCGCTCTATCTCCACACTTTGCCCCTCTCCCTTTCTCTCGCTCTCTCTTTTTCCTATTAACGCGGAGAGAGGGAAATAGGCCCTGAAAGGGTGGGATTCTGAAAATGAATAAAATAGTGAACAGATGCGGCTAGATGCCAGAGGGAGATTTATGTGGAGAGCAAAATCTGTGCGCAACCAAACTGCTGCAAACCGAGTCGGTGGGAGGCGCTTGTACAATCAGCGCAGGATAAAAGAGCCTGTGACACGCGGGCCTCGCTCCCGTCAAAGTAGTGGTAGTAATGAAATCCCGTCCACCGCGCTCGCTGCCAACCGAGAGAACCTGTGTTAGCACTTTAGGCTAAGCGCAGTCACCGGCGCTGCCAGGTAGGAGGGCGGGCACCGAGCGGGAGCTGGGCGGCAGCCATCTTGTTCGGGAGCAGATGGCGGCGAGGCTGGCAGGGGAGGGGCTGCTTAGCAGAACTAATCAGACAGTAACGGATAGGGCAGCTGGGAGGGCTGGCGGCCAGGCGGGAGTGTGCAGGGGAACCGCAGAGTGTCATGATGTTGACAGTGGTGTGCCCATTGGCCTGGGATGAGACCTTGCCACGTCTTCTCGCCTCACTGTCGGGCGCCCCTCTCCCTAGCACCGGGCCTCGGCCAGCTCGGCCTGCTGACGTGGCAACGCAGAGACCAACCCGCGCCCGAGCGAATGTCCTCCTCCGTTCTCCTCTCTCTCTCTCTCTCTCCCCTTCATCTTTTTGTAACCTTTGCGTGTAAGGTACAGAGGGAATTGCAGCTTTGTTTGGATATTTAGTCAGGGCCTCATGTCAAGTCTTCTGTTTGCTGATGAAATAACTATAGATACAGTTCTGAACCTTGGAATGTTTCTTCTTTTTTCAGGGTACATCAGGTTGTTAATTGCCATGGCTCACACAATGCAATATAAGCGTCATACTGAACACTCTGATATGCTTTGCATTTTAAATTATTAGCAATTTGACATTGTGATTTTATTGATATTTGGCTTTCCAAACACATTGCTCACTATATATCTGTTGCATGAAAACAAGAGGACCATGAGGAACCTTTGTTTTTTAAATAGCTGAAAACCAATTGACTTCGTATTTAAAAGCTAAGTTGGTGAACCAGCTATGAAGGAAAAATCCTGGGCTTTTGGTGCAGGTACAGCCTACCAACAGTAAAGTAATGATGCAATAATTTGCATTCAAGACAATTTTAAGCATTGGCAAATAAAATCCACATTATGAATTGCTATTTTATAGGGCTAGGTGAAAATTATTTTTTTTCATTTCAGAGGAAGAATGAAGGTGCTTATTAAAAATCACAGCCTTATTCATTATCAGATTATGTTGCATACATTACAATAAACAATAATATATGTCTGGAAATTGTACTGTCTTTACCATTCTGTTAAACGAATTAAAAGTTTATAAGACACATTTTATGGCTGATCAGCTTCATCCAGGCCCGGACTTTGTTAAGACCAAACATGAATAGTCATTTCATGACAAAGTATCAATGAACGTTATTGCTTTTTTTTTTGCCCCATCCCTCCATCTCTTCCTCCATCCATCCATCTATCTTGCCGGATGGTGCAGAAAGGAATGCAGAGAGCCCTCGGGCAAAATGGAGGCAAATTGTTCGGGTGCAAGTGTTCTTGCTTGGGCCAACTCTGCCCAGAGAAAGTGGCCTACTTACTGTTTCTGGAAGACGGGTTACTACTGTATCATCTCTGCTTGTCTCCCTCTTTTTCTCTCCTTTTCCAGAACCAGTCACTGGTATATTATTGCTATCCTATTATTTGGCACAGGTTGTCACCGCTACAGAGATAATCAAAATATGGTATAAAGAATAGTTACATTCTTAAATGTATTTACATAATTTAAATTCTTTTTTTTATTGTTGTGCAGATAACGGGTAGTCTCTAACCCAACAGTTCTCAAACATATAAAATATGTTATGAATATGCAATATTGTGAAAGTTTAATCAAAAGTGAGCAAACTAAGTTTTGCTATTTCAGTAGCTATGAGCGTTGGAGAAAACACATTTTCCTCAGTGTTTCAGTGTCACATTATGGCCTCAGAGTATGCTGGAATGTGTAAATGTGCCTGCTGTTTTTTGTGTGTGTATGTCTACAGCACAGGGAGAATGTGTTGAAAGATTAACTGCGGGGGCTTGCGGGTTGCGCAGCGGAAAAGTCACTGTCCTGCAGTACAGCTGCATCTTTGCGGCCAGAGTTCAAATCATGGTCACGGCATACCGGCAATCCCCGTGTGCCTCGCATGTGGCGGTGCAAATTGGCTCCGTGCCGTTTTGGGGATTGTGGTGTTGGTCGAAGTCGCTTCGTTTGTTGCGCTCTGGGGACTTCTTGAGGTAGGTCAGGTGACTGCAGACTCCATCATGTCTTTTTGGCCAATGAATGCGTTGTCTTCCGTGCGCATAGGTGCCGGAAAGTACTTCCTGTTCGGTTGAGCGGTGGAAAGGTGTGATTTGGAGGTTACGTCGTTGCTGAGATGAAGCTCGTAAACCATCAAGATTTACATGAATAGGCGAAAACGTTAAAATTGGACAAATAAGAAAATTTCTCCCGACCTTCCTGGCCTGGCCGGGCTCCCCTCCATCAGCCCAGCGCTGGTACCACACGGAGCAGATGGCACTTGGGGTTGATTTCAAAGAGAGGAACCCACACAAAGACATGGTTACGAACAGAGGAATGAGCTGGGCACTGCCCCATGACCCTCCAGCTTCCATGTTTTTTCAGTCAGTGGCTGCCATTCCGGTAGACCACATTTGATTTGCCACTATTTGAGTGAAGGCTGTGCTTTATATTACTTGACAGTGTGAGTTTGCGTGATACTGATTGCTAAGGTGGGTTAGAGAGGGGCGGGGGTTGAGTTTGGACTTTTAAATTGAGGCCAGAGGTTGGGGGGCAGGATGTCACATGATTAGGTGTGAGCCCCAGTTTGACAGAGGAAGTGATATCTAGCACTACATTTCTGTCTGTGTTCATTAAAAAAATAGAAATCCATATTGTATCAAATCAAATATTATTCAAAACTATTTAAAGCTGTAGGGGTTACAATAACTGTAATACATTAGCCGTGTTTCTTAATCCTGGTCCTCGGGACCCAAAGGGGGGCACATTTTTGGTTTTGCCCTAGCACTCACACAACTGTTTCAAATGCTGCGCTACCACGTCCACACCTGATACAAGCCTGTAGTTTGACTCAGGTGTGTGAGTGCCTGGGCCAAAACAGAAACGTGCACCCCTTTGGGTCCTGAGGACCAGGATTAAGAAACACTGCATTAAAGGGTTTATTAGATCCATTTAAGCTTTTATTCGAGGGTTTCAATAGCTGTAATCCGCAGATGTAAAAATGAAAGGAATAAAAACCATATGTATGGGATTAATTCTATTATATTTGGTTGAAACTAGATACTGTTATGTCCATACAAATACCATATATATCTGCCTGTAATTACATTTTAATAATCAAGCTCTTCCTGAGCCACTCACAATTAGGGTATTTATCTTATGACAGCCAGATGAGACAAGCACATTTCATAGTCAGAATGAATACAGTACATTTTCCCTAAAAAAAAAACGTGTTGGAAATAGCAGTGTTTGGAAGTTATTATCTGCGAAGTCAGTGATTATACAAAGGTGATCATCTGTGTTCCTTTTAGCTATTCAGATTTCTTTAACTTTACAAGAGTGAGAAGCATTTTTTTTGAAGTTTGCATAGGAGTGAAATCTTTTTCTGCAAATGAACGTTTGCTTTCCATCCGTGGGTTGGGAGGACCGGGGGTTGGTGTAGCTGCACTGTATCGGGGGAGTGTTTGTTAAATTGGTGGCGACTGCATTTGGTTCTGCCTGTGACCTTGAGGGGGCTTTGCCGCTCCTTGAAGAAGAAAAGCAGAAGCTGGCGGTAAACAAAGTTCACTTCTGACAGATGGATTGAATGACAGAGAGGTTGCGGGTGCCAGAATAGCCCTGGCAGCGGAGGAAATGTTCAATGCGGTCCAACAGGAGAGGAGGTGTGAACAGGTGCGGGGCTGCTGAAGGAAGAGGGACCAGATGGAGGGAGCCAGAGCCAGTTTAGTTAAAGGAAAAGGGTGGGAGGGAGAGCACGGAAAAGGGGGAGAGCGAGTGGGGGGGGGGGGCAGAGGAAAAAGGGATGAGAGCAGAGATGATAGCCCCCAGGACGGAGAGGAGACGAGAGAGATGGGAGGAGAGAGACAGAGAATGCGTGAATCAGTGAGCTCTGCTCTATTAGTGATAGCCAGGCTACAGTGTGATGTGTTAGCAAAAGCCAGGCTACAGTGTGATATGTTAGCGATAGCCAGGTTACAGTGTGATATGTTAGCGATAGCCAGGCTACAGTGTGATGTGTTAGCAAAAGCCAGGCGACAGTGGGATGTGTTAGCGATTGCCAGGTTACAGTGTGATATGTTAGCGATAGCCAGGCTACAGTGAGATGTGTTTACGATAGACTGGCTATAGTGAGATGTGTTAGCAAAAGCCAGGCTACAGCTTGATGTATTTGCTATAGCCAGGCTCCAGTGTAATATGTTTGCGATAGCTAGGTTGCAGTGTGATGTGTTAGTGATAGCTAGGCTACAGTGTGATGTATTCGCAATAGCCAGGCTACAGTGTGATATATTTGCGCTAGGCTGCAGTGTGATGTGTTAGTTATAGCCAGGCTACAGTTCGCTCTGTTAGTGACAGTTATGCTACCATAGCGATGTATATGTAATATCCAGTCTAAAATGTGCTGTTTTAGTGATATCCAGGCTATAGAGTTTCTTTTGATATTTGTTTATAACTAGCAGAGTGAGGGTGAGATGTATGGAGATCGGCAGATTTAAGTACAACAGTAGCTGAATATCTCTCTCTCTCTCTCTCTCTCTCTCTCTCTCTCTCTCTCTCTCTCTCTCTCTCTCT
>JACXGJ010011783.1:0-19149 GCA_016801105.1 Esox niger | reverse complement strand
GTGATTTTTTTTATCTGTCTCCTGTTTATCCCTCTTGCTCTTCCTTTCCCCCTCCGGATCGACTCTGCGCGCGCACGGATGAAGAGGTTTCACAACGATGGCGCGCACACATTTTGAATATTGCACTTTGAAAATCCTTTTCAACATCCCTACCCTACCCCATTGCTTAATCACTATTTCTTATCAAACATAAATGGCTATAAACTACGGAAAAAAAGGTAAGACAATAAATTACGAAGTATATGCTATTAAAAAGTATGAAGGATATGCTTAGAAAAATGTAGCCTATCAGGGATAAATTAGGAGGGATCGAAAACAGCTGGCCAGCGGTCCAAAACCGTGACGCAAGTAATTATTTTAGGCCCCGAAAGCTTTCGGTAAAAAACTATGTCTATTTTCTAGGCTATATATTTTATATCTATACTTTCGTAAAATAATAATGATAAACTTTTGTAAATAATATCAATAGTACTAAAATTACCCACAATACAATGTGAGATTACCCACAATACTTATGTGATTATTTCTTAATGTAAACAAGATACATCATAGAGGTTATGAAACACTATCACTTTTTGAGGTTCATTGTTTGATTTTGTATTTTTATTTAAGCATGCAATAAATTTCAAAAGTGTATGGTGAACAGATAAGTCATACAGTATAAAGCAAGAATTACCTGTTGAAACAGTAACAGTGTTATTTCCATCAAAGGTTGAGGGATAATATTAATAGAGCTATGAATGAAAGGAATGATTATCCATGATTTCAATATTATTATTTTTTTCGACAAAATTGATCCGAATGCCTGAGATGTCATCTCCTTAAACTCGCTTTAAACACTTGCAGTATTATCGTTCCAACTCTAAACCACCCTGGACTAACTAATACTGTTACGGTCCTGTCCGGTAAGGGAAGACGAGGACATGTTGTGTTAGTGTTTAGAGGCAAGATTCCACGCAGTGCACCTTTAAAATGCATTCATCATAAGGTAGCTAGGTGGGAAAACTCACAGCTCAACCCAATAATAGAACATTTCAGGAAAGTGTAAAAAAAATATTCAGAGGCAGGCGTCAGGAGATTGAAGTCGCCTGGTCATATGAATGATGAGCCATTATTAGGAGATTAGTATATCAAGGTGTCAAGCTCATTGAGAAAAACTCCAAGGGTAAATGGTGAATGATAGATGACAACATTAAGAATGGACGAGTGACATTGACAGCGAGGAATTCAAATGAGTACATGAACAGGAGAGCAAGAGGAAATAGAAAAAATGTCAGCTTTGCCAACATTTGTAGCCCTATACCTAAAGCATCAACACCAGACAATAAAAGAAAACCAATATATTATATTAAAGTGACAGGTTTGCATGTTTTCTTACTCTCTTTTCCTTCTTACAACTCTTCAGAACAACTCAGAAATGTTTTTGATAGTTTTACTGGGCAACAATTGCACTGGTCGTCACGAGTGCCAAAACAACTCTAAAGAAACCTCTTCCTGTCCCATACAGGAACTGACTGCAAAAATTGTAATAATGACCTACTGCCCTGCCTCTAGAACCTATTTGATCCAGCCAGCAACAATCAGCTAGTCAGAATGTAGGCGCAGTCAACAGTTCCACTGGCAGTTGAGATGCTAGACAGCATTAATATGGACTTTTCACAAACAGATGACACTTAAATTATATTATATGTAAATTAACTTTTGTATTTACATTTGCCTCAGCACATTGACAGAGCTTTCGGGTACTTACAACACATACAGCACCGTACCAAATTATCATCAGTCTCTGCATCCTTTGTTACCACGATATATAAATAACAACAAGTTGCCTATGCATGAACGAAGTCCTATCATCAAACTGGTATGCCATGTTTCCAACATAATGTAAATAGCTAACGTAACCAAGCTGCATAGCGAGGGTAACCTTAAAAACACGTCCAACTAAGCCTAGAGGTTTTGTAAACTTCCAAGAAACTGTCAATTTCGAAATAATGTGTCAATTGTCTCTATATAAATCTAATATTCCAAAGAAATTGTACTTCCTATGTTTACCGATGAGTTTAAATCCGCTACACTAACTGATTCCTGAATAGTTGTTAGTTTCTGCTTGCAATGCAGCTTAACTTGCTCATGACGCACAGTTTCAATTCATGAATTTGGACGATGCTTATAATGACAATTCCAGGCAGAGCTAGAGGTGAATAATGGTTGGTCCTGAAAAATGACTTTCATAATACAAACTCAACATAAGCATTATGTCACTCAAAAATGAATCTAGGACGAACTATCCCTTTAACAGGTCTAAAAATGTATGCAACTACAGTACTCCACATTGCTCTGTTAAAGCCATTGTATTTTTTAAGTCTAACATAATGCTGAAGGAGGTTTGTAGACATTTTCTTATTACAAGGTCAATTCTTTTTTTGCTTCAATAAGAGTAGATTTGTTCACCATCTGCATCAATGAAGTGTAAGCAAATCCAAATGAATTTCAGGAAATATGTTGTGCTTGTCACTGTAGGCAGAGATCTATAGCCTACGGTAAATTCAAAGTCATATTATATTCAGATTTACTGAATAGGCCTACTCAGAATCTGCCAGAGGGTGCCAACAATTAAAAAGAAACTGAATGGTGGATATTTTGTTGGACTATGATTAGCCTATTACTTATAGATGACTGTTTTATGAATTCACCCCTGAAACACGTATTTGTCGGCACACACATGCAATGCTGTTTCATTCCACACCCTGCTTAATATATCCGTGGCAATAACGAACGCATTTCATACCCACGGCTGATGAAAACATATTACTTAAACAACAGGAAGCAATATAAATATCAACCCCGTCCAAGAACATTTACATGTAAAATGAATGTAATGCTGCATATTTTGCTTAGAAGTCCGAAAGCCAAAAGTATCTTTCAATGATTTCATTTACTATTCATTCTAGTACCGACTGTATCGATGACAATATCGACTAAATACGATCAAATTGGATTTGGAACACCAGACAAAAAATAACATCATAATGATTGTTTATTTAAGGAATACGCCGTGAGGGGTTTGGTAATTGTCCAGTGAATTGATACAACACCCAGTAATTGTATATTGGCAATATACAGTAGCCCACAACATAACCCAATAGGAGCCTTATTGCTATTATAAACCTTTTACAATCATTGTTTGTCATAGCCTACTCGTGGGATGGTCTCACATTATTTTATATTTAAAACTTTTTTTTTCAAGAATATTACACTTTCCTTGAAACAGCAGGGGGCCGGATTCGAGCCCTTACTGCAGCGTGTCCACCGGAGGCAGCGGGGTCGATTTGCTGGACATGACCGCGGCTGATAGCGGCACAACTAGCAATGGCTGTTGTATCCCTCGGCTATGTATATTGACTAGACAGATTTCACTTTGGAAAACGCGTGCTCGTTAACAAATCATTTAATAGCGATAATGTAAAAACGAGACAGCCCAAAACCATGTGAAATCAGTAAGATATTTATTTTATACGGTGTAGCGCTTCTCATTATATATTGAATACAAAACGTTAGATCTCGAAGAGAAAACGAAAACAAATAAGCGTCCATATGGCAGTGGCAGGTATTCACAGCTTACACGGTGTTGAGTCACTAGAAAAAGACTAGTATCAGGTTTTTGGATTCAGTGGGTTTTTAACACTTTAGGGTTTCCATTGGATTCAATAAGCACAAAGTAATATCTCAAGTTACCAACACAAACATTCGCTTTCTTTGTGTTAATTCAGGTTTTTCGCTATGCAGACGTCAGTTAAGTACAACATTAGGCTAACGACAGAGATATGAATGTTGAAAATAATTTTAGAAATAGGCGGAGTTTGTGACTTTGTGTAGCTAGTGACGACCACGTGTTCTGGGGGCGTTGCAGGTCACGTGCTCTAGTTTCAACTTCCTGTTTACCACTTGTTCCTTGTGAGTGTTCACGTATTGCAACACTTCAACAGTCGAGTGATTTTGACAAAGAACAACAAATAAGCAGTGGAATCCCTACTCCGTGGTTTTACACACTTTCGTATTTTTTGTCGTTACTGGGAAGCGGAAAGGAAATGCAGACGTGACATTGAGGAACCGTGATCAGGCCAGGAGTCCTCGAGAATTCCTGAGTCAGGCTTTCGGAGTTGATGTTAGTGGTTCGGAGGATTTCTCCGTCAACAAACAAAACGCCTCAGTACCACGCATACTAGTTATGAGGCCAAGAACTATAACACCAAGAGGGTGATTGTCTGCATTGTATTTTCTAGAAAACACTCTAGATAATGTGTTGTATTTAACCTTAAGTGTGGCTACTTACTTAAATTAGCTAGCTAGTGAAGCTAATCTGTACCAAATCCACTGTCTTAGCTAGCTACACTAGATTAACTGTCCTCTTGACGTTAGTTGGGTCACTGTCTGCTTTGCCTGGTCAGTTTTGTCCAGAAAGGTTAGCCAGCCCTCTGGCTGGTTAACACATTTGTTTGTAGAGGTTACCAACCCGGCGGTGCCCTGAATTCGGGAAGAAAACCCGTTTCCGGCCCCTTCAAGCGGGCAGTCAGGAAAAAACTGACTGGGAAGGGATGGCCTGCCGGGTCTTCCCGTTCCCAACAAGGTGCTGCGGTGTTTGAGGGTGGAAGAGTTCGGATAGAACCCAAGGTTGCCCGTGGCACATTGATGGCTGGATCGTCTTCCTTGTCTGGGAGCCTGACGGCCTCCGGTCTTACGCTGTCAGGCCGAAAAAGCGAGGAAATAGCGGATTTGATAGATTTGTTTTCGAAGACACAATACAGAGCAAAAGAAGTCACCCCACGGGTAAGTTGAAGGTCTTCAGCAAGCTGTCATCTTAACTATAACGTCTGGATTTCATGACTAGCTCTGTTTACCCCATAGAGAAGGTTAGAGGACATATTCGTCCAAGTTTCCCATTAGTTGTCGACTATGTGAGGGCATGGTCATAGCCATTAAAGGAATTTGCCTCCGACCAGTTCATCAGGAAGGTTCAATCGATAATTTTTTGAAGCCGTACCAGGTTGGATCAAGTTGATAGTCCCACCAACAAGAACACATAACAATGGCAGGTATTCATGTCCATGCTGAATGGGCCTTTTGGTCACCAGGGACCTCTTACCATCTCTATGATTCCCCCAGAAATGGTGTACCGTCGTCTAGTCAAACGCCACTTACATACATTTATGTAATGGTGACCAGACGTCCCGTATTTTCCCTGGAATGTCATGTATTTCTCTCAGTTTTCAGTTGTCCTGACTTTTGTTCCGCAATTTCAGTTAGTCCTGTTTTTGATTGGTCCGACCTACTGCCCATTCGCATGTGACATGCTGTCATGATTTGCCACCGTTGACAGTCTTGAATTACATTTTTTTTTTTACAGATGAACTATGATCCGAAATCCCACCACGCAGTAACAACCATCCATGAAGGCAATGTTGTCTGTTGGAGTCAATTGTACACGTGCACAGCTTTCTATGAGAAACTCACTAAAGACAAGCTGACTGAGAAAGATTGCCTCATGCGACAAGTACAACAGGCCACTGGACTTCACACCCGAATCAAGTCTGACTGTCCCGTATTTCACCCTATTGAATCTGGTCATCCTAATTTCTGCATGCCTTAAATAAACAACACCCTCCAGTATTAGCAACCTGAGACCACTCACATGCCCCTGACACTAGAATCCCATGTCTTCTAAAGTAGCCTATTTTTGTAACAGTCCAGAAACTCACACTTGAATTTGCAGTGGGCAAGCTTTTTTTAAGCCCAGTTCCACTAAACAAAATTGCAAACTGGACATACATCTTCGGAAAAAAAATCAAGAGACCACTGCACCTTTTTCTTTCCTTTCCAGAACTGTTGAAAAGGAAGGTTTTGAGTGAGGAATGGAAAGGTTAAACTTAAGAGACCACTGCAGATTGAACGCTTCTGTTCCTCAGTCTAAACTCCCCTTTTCAACTTTTTTGGAAAGGAAATGAAAAGTTGCAGTGGTCTCTTCATGCTTTCCAGAGCTGTATGAGGAAGTTTTATTCCAAGACATGTTCAGCAGTTCACATTAATGGCACTTAATGGCAATCAAGCTGTCATTTTAAGTTACCAGCGACAGCATCAATCTCTTACACGTCACCATTTGCTGCATGCATCTACGTTCACCGCATTTCGTTGCAGTGTTCAATGACAAAACAAGCTGAATTTAATCTAAAAAGTTCCTCAGAAATTCTGGTCAGTGTAGACAGAAACCATAGGTGGAACCAGGCCTACATTTTCTGACACGTGACGGCACTATTGTATTTTTCCTAGGCTGCGTCCTTGTGATTCAGTCCCACTTCCTGCTTTTTTCTCCTTCCTCGTGGAGGGGAAATGTAACTTATTTTGTGCGTCTCAAAATACCAGCTACAGCCGCTTTGGTGTTTTTGTGTCGTACAGGTGGAGACGATAGAGAGCCGTTGCTTGGAGCTCTTTGGACGGGACTACAAATACAGCGTCATCCATAACACCAACGGGGAGGTTTGTGGGCACTACCCGCGGCAGATAGTCTTCCTGGAATATGAATGCACCGATCCCCATAAAGACAGGTACCAAACCCACCTCCGCCACCGACCCTGTGGCTGAAATGATCAGGGCCTACTGGATGTCCTGCCGTTGCTTCCCATGTCGGCGGCTTCCTCGGCTCCTGTCCAAGCTCATTGGCTGATGTGATGGATCTGGGGATCGTCTCTTTCTGAGTACTTAGGGGCTGTTGTGGACACAGGCTAGGATTTGACAGGCAGCAACAGTCCAGTCTGCTTGGTAACTTGTTTCACAGCTGTTTCACCGTAGTTCGGTGCCCATCCTCGCGGTCTCATAGTAGCAGTGCTGGTTTGGGCCTCTTGACTCAGGTCCCATATGGTCTACTGCATTATTATCTAAAGCTTCAAACGGGTCCCAAATCAGCCTGTCTTCTCTCATGAAGCTTTTGGAAAACTGTCCTTGACCTTTTTTGTTTTTGATAGAAAACAAAACAGTGTTAAAATCTATTCCAGTCATTGTCTTCATGATTACAGAATGTACAGAAAAGGTTCTACTTTGGAACGTGTTTGAAATGAGTATGAACCTTTCGACCTGTCAGCAGAGCTGCGAAATGTTTCCAAGGTCCACTTGGTGTGCAAGAGGTTTCAAGTTGTGCTCTTGTTAATGCCAGTAAATGCCTTGTTTTAAGCATTATATCCCCGGTTGTGTGTCTGTGCCATTTATGAAAATCCAAGGGTTGAGAGAAACAGTCCCTGGATAATTCATTTAAACACAGCCGCCATGTTACCTCAGACAACGGCATCTACTTCAACCACCACAATGTGTGGGAGGGCTGTTACATTCTTTGTGTCGTCGGTAGATACTAAAAAGGGAGTTAAGACATAGCGCCATTTGATGTACACACTTTAGTTGGGATGTAAAAACAGAACCATGGAATGAAGTAGGTCAGAAGCTTGGCACGGTCAGACTGGCATGCTGGGAGTTTACAAGGCTGATGTGGGGATGTGTCTGTGTCCCAGGTGGCACCCTTTTCTCTTTCATAGTGCACTTATTTTGACCATTCTCCTTTGTCAGAAGTGATGTGCAAAATATAAATAGTGTAAGTAGTGATCCTGGGCTGCTGGCTTCCAGACTTCCTCATTGTATATGTGTTGTTTGTCCCGGTGGTTTTGTAGCCTCTTTCTATTGGGGCAGCAGAAATGTCTACCCCCCCAGTTTGCGCTGATTTATTTTTGTTTTCTTTTAAATACCCTGGTTTAAAGCTGTTCCTCACGTAATCCAGATTTAGAAAGCACTATTCTTGCTCAATTTTATGTATTTTCTTTTCTCCCCGATTTTGCCTCCTCCAATTTGTGATAAATGCCTTGCCTCAGCCACTCCCAGAAGGCTCGGGGAGTCCGATATTATGACGCTTTCTCTGAAGCACATTCTGCCGTGCCAATCTGCTAACTCTCACTCAACTCCCTTAAGCCGGAAGTAGGAACCAACACTTTCATCAGGCTAATGACTCCATGAATCTTGCTCGGATGGACGTTCGTTGTCACATGTTGTTGACCAAATAAAGAGGGTGACTTTTAGAGAGAGACAAGGAGATCAACAAACATTTCAATTTCAGGAAACTCTTGTGTCTTTAATGATGCAATTCGTGTTCCACTTTTGAATTATATAAAAAAGCATGATATGAGCTGTTCAAGATATCAACCTCACTAGCAGATTAATGGATAATCAACCTAATCAACCTAAAGCTACACAGTTTGAAATAACGGAACTCCAGTCAACTCCAATAGCATTCATTGTATCGTTTAAAAAAAAAAAAGTGCTAGAATGCAGAGCCAAAAGAAATAAACAAATACAATTTGTCATTATCCAAATGCTTTCAGACTTCACTGAATGTGAGTACAATAATTTATGAATGAACTCAGTTAATCTACATTTGCAACCAGCATGATATAATTGTTTTTGAATCTCTTGTGGTTCAAATCAAAAGATCAGAAGAAAGCATAATCTCTGCCCATGGTACTGGCCGGCTATGGTCTTTGATATTTATTATGGAGTGAGATGTGGAGGGTTGGTATTTAGTTCACACGCCGTAGAGAACTCATAATAATCCTTTGGCACGGTTCCCCTTTTCTTTAAGGCCGTTTTAAGGTGTTATTTGATTCTAGCAGGACCGACTCAAACTGGACTCTTCATGTGAGCTTCAGCACAAATTGCTTGAATTGTGGGAGACGGGGGCACAGCACCGAGTGAGATTCTGAAAATCGATGTTTGCTAATATGAAGATGACGCTGAATAAAAGCATATTGGAACGCATCCCTGCGTGCATGATACGCTATTCAAGCCCCTCGCCTGGCTGGGCTCGGTGGCCCTTGTGGGACTGCTAGTAGACAAGGCAAGAAATCATTGGGATGAACAGCTATTGTCAGTGAATCCAGTTGGGCTGGGAAGATATATGATGAGCTTTGTTCCTCGCGTCACAACATGGCCTTTCATTTGTGTGAATTTTAGCTTCGCCAATCCTTCGTCCCATGCGCTTGTGAGAATCTATGAAAAATATTTGCCTTCTGCTGGTGATTTGTAGGATGTGTTTTGGCGCAAGTTGAACACGGCCGGGTTACGTTGCTTTTTATGCCAATGTTTTGGTATTTTAATCACTCCAGAATTACTGGCCCCTTAAATATGATCAGAAAGGTTATAAAAAAATACATAGTTGATAGTTAATCTCAAAATATGAGACAAATTATACCTTTTAATTTAGGTTAAATAAAAAATCAAGATTTTACCCCCCCTCTCACAAGTTTCTTGGAGTGTAAGATTAAGATGATAAACAGCAATGACATTTCTTCATATCCTTGGTTTGTTATTTAGTTCTGGAGGGCAATGTGCTTTTTATATGAGAAGTATGATTTCATAGCTTTCTTGAACAAAGTCACGACGTTGTATATTAAGGAGCAGGATCCTAGCATTTCTAAGTTGTGTTGATGTGTGTTGATGCGTCATTTGCTGCTGGCTCCCCAGGTTTGAGAGCACGGTCCAGACCTCAAAGCTACAAGACTTGGTGAACCGGAGTAAAATGGCTCGTTGCCGAGGGAGGTTTGTCTGCCCGGTCATCCTCTACAACGGCAAAGTAAGAAGGTTTTACGCATTCCCAAGTCCTTTATTTTACCAGGATGTTCTGTGGAGGCCAGGAGACCTGAGCCCGGTAGAGAACTGTGCATCCTCAAAGTGCCCCCCTCCTTTCATATGTACCTTAAGGTCGTCGCTGATCTGACTTGACATAATCAGTGAAATCAATGCAGTGGAAAACTTGCCAACACTAGCCTAATCCTGTCATGTCTGATCAGTGATTACTTAAAGGAAGGGAGGATGGAAGGACACATTTTGATAGTGTTTGAACAGGCCCCTGGAGTCATCTCCACACAGCCGGGCATATTCAACTCTCTTTAAGATATTTCACCTTTCATTTTGATATCTCCTATTTTTAGGGATCAGTGAAATGTATAAAATTCCAGCTACTGTGTTCCCTTAACTCTTTGTTGTCTGAGTCAAATATGACTTCCATTTAATTTCCTACAATTCTTCCTCTAGGCACGTGTTCTCACGAGCCTTTGAGCAAGGAAGGGAATGTGTAAATAAAACAACAACAACAAAATTAGGATACTTGATTGGCTAGTTTTAGAGACTTCTGCTGTGTGTGTGTGTGTGTGTGTGTGTGTGTGTGCTTCTATGCTCGCCTGCCAATTCCATGTCATTGTCTCCACTGCAGCATATTTGTCGGTCGTCAACTCTGGCTGGTTGGGGGGAGCTGTATGGACGCACGGGCTACAACTACATCTTCTCAGGTGGGACCCCTGATCTACCATCCATATTCAAATATACTGCTCTGGAAAAAAATAAGAGACCACTGCGAAATGATCAGTTTCTCTGGTTTTGCTATTCTTAGGTATGTGTTTGAGTAAAATGAAAAGGTTTTTTATTCTTCTCTAAACTTCTGACAACATTACTCCTATATTCCCCCCCAAAATATTGTAATTTAGCGTATTTATTTGTAGAAAATAACAACAGGTCAAAATAACCAAAAGAAGATGCATTGTTTTCAGACCTCAAATAATGCTTAGAGAACTAATTCATATTCATTTGTCAAAAACAAAATCCTAATATTATTATCAATATTTGGTGGAATAACCCAGATTTTTAATCACAGCTTTCGTGCGTCTTGGCATGCTCTCCACAAGTCTGTCACATTGCTTCTGGCTTGTGACCATCCATCTTCCCCTTGATCAAATTCCAGAGGTTTTCAATGGGGTTCAGGTCTGTTGATTGGGCTGGCCATGACAGGGTCTTGATCCACACCTTGATTGACCTGGCTGTGTGGCATGGAGCATTGTCCTGCTGAAAAAAACTATTCTCAGAGTTGGGGAACATTGTCAGAGAATAAGGAAGCAGGTGTTCTTCCAGGATAACCTTGTTATTGATTCATGTGTCCTTCACAAAGACAAAGCTGAAGCATCCCCAATCCACCAAATTTCACAGTGGGTGCGAGACCCTGTGGCTTGTAGGTCTCTCCAGGTCTCCGTCTAATCATTAGATGACCAGGTGTTGGGCAAAGCTGAAAATGTCACTCGTCAGAGAACATGACCTTACTCCATTCCTCTACTGTCCAATCCTTATGGTCTTTTGCAAACTTCAGCCTGGCTGTTCATTGCTTCTCATTGATGAAGAGCTTTTTTCTAGCTTTGCACGACTTCAGCCCTGCCCCTAGAAACCTGTTTCGAACAGTTCTCACCGTGCACTTCATCCCAGCTGCTGTTTGACATTCTTTTCGTTGATCACGGGATGTCATCTTTTGGTTGTTGAGTGACATTCGAACGGTCACCTCGGTCGGTGGACAGTTGTTGTCACCCTCTGCCAGTCTGTAGCTTTGTTGTCCCCAATGTCTGTTGCTTGACTCTGTTCTCATGAACCACCATCTGACATTTTCAGGATGGAAGCAACCTGATGCTCACTGTATCACGCTGCCATTAAAGCCAGAATTGAACCCTTCTTTTCCTCACTCTAAGCTTTTCTCCTAATCAGTACCTCATTAAGTAAAATGAGGTGTGCCTGTGTTGGAATTTATCAGACACTGACACGGAATGGCTGCCATACATGTAGAGATGCGGATTTAAGGAAAATTAGGAGTGGTCTCTTAATATTTTCCACAGCTGAATATTACATATAACACATTAGGACAGATGTATGTTGATACGGGTAGTTGTACAGTACCAGTAAAACGTTTCGACACACCCATCCACTTGTGTCCAAACTGTCCAAAATGTAGCTTTCGTTGGTATTTTTGTAGGAGCCCATTCCTTCTAGTAATCCCTGAAAATCCAAACACCAACCAAACTTATATTCCAGAATGTATCTATTTGATCTTTTCTCTAACAGTGTGTCAGTACAACACATTACAAATGTCCCTTTATTCATGGTGATTGAGTCTGATTAATGTTGTTGTGACAAATCTGATGTTATGATTCTTTCCCATGTCCGTCTAGGTGGTGCTGATGACACGTGGGGGGCGGAGTCTGAGCCAGAGGTTCCAGAGGACGACAGTGCCAGGTTGGCAGTTAATCTTTCCTTGACAACTCCTTGTGTGTTTGTGTCAGTTTTTCTTGTTTGATTTACTGCTCAAAATGCCAAACATTTTTGTGTTTTCTTCTTGTTTCTAAAACCCTGTTACTTTGCTCTCTGTTCCATGTCTTTCTCGTTCGCTGTCCCCCTGCCTCTGTCCCCCTGCCTCTCTGTCCCCCTGCCTCTCTGTCCCCCTGCCTCTCTGTCCCCCTGCCTCTCTGTCCCCCTGCCTCTCTGTCCCCCTGCCTCTCTGACTCTCTGTGTTCCTGTCTCGCAGGAACGGTGACTCTCAGCTTTTCGACAAGGTTCGGGGTCTGGATATCAAGTTACTACGCTACCTCTCTGTGCGCTACATCTGTGACCTCATGGTGGAGAACAAGAAGGTCAAGTTTGGCCTAAAGTAAGTCCACACACACACACACACACACACACACACACACACACACACACACACACACACACACACTCACACAGACATAGACACACACACACACACAATGAAATGTGCCAGGATTCCATGTATGTATTCAAATGTCCCCTAACACACACACAACTGTTCTGGCTCATTGCTTCCTTTTTATGTTAGCCTTTTGTTAGCATTATGTAATAAACCTAACAAGCATGCCCTTGTTTTTATGTTGACCTTTGCATTTGTATCTGGGTTTTTGTCAGCAGTTTTAGTTTGTATGTGTTTTCTATAGCGTTAGCGCTATGACTGAAAGTCTGTAGAAACTGCACATTCAGAATGTTCTTGTTGACATTCACTCATTTTTCGATCCACCTTGAACACAATCAGCCAAAAAACTCTATTAAAACTAGACAATAGATTTTCAGAAGTGAATGTGTTGTGCTTGCCAACTTGTTTATGTAAAAAAGGTAAGAATTTTAAGTCTAGCTTGAATGTTTCAAGAAATAGTGTTTCAAATTATTGAAATGATGCTATTTAATATTCTCAGTCAATTAACTTTATAATTGAAAGTTAGAATATCCTAAACATGTAAAACAAAGTTGGTTTGGTCTCTAGCTTGAACGGTTGAAGAGATACTGTTTCAGAGTTAATTAACTCTAATTATACAAATAAGGCAGACTAGTGTAGTCATAACTGATAAACATTGAGTATTTTAAAATTGTGCATGCATAAACATGTGAAACATTGTTGCTTTCATCGCTAGCTTTAATTGAGATATTGTTTAGAGGTTAATTAACACACATTTTCCAAATTAGGCTAATTAATACAGTAATATTTAATCATGCTTATGAATTTTAAGATGGGATAGCAACAACATGTGAAAGTTAGTTTTGTTTCTTTAGCTTGAACAATTCAAGAGATACAGTTTTAGGGTTGATTTTCACTATGCAAATTACTCTAATTAAAGTAGTCCGTTGTTTATAAACAAATTAGTAGAATTACAAATGAGTACAGTCTTAATGCTTTAAAGTTGCTGTTATAACTTAATTGGCAAACAAGCGTTTTAAATGCTTGAAATTATAAGAAGTAGTAGCATTATAAGAAGTAGTAGCAGTCAATTTGGGCCAGTTTGAACATATCAACAATAATGGTTTGGAGTTGATCACTTGAACAGCGAGATCATTTAAATGTTATATATTAAAAAGAATAAATAATATTAATATATTTTATGAAGCAACCAGAGTTGAGGCATTCGGGACATTTGAGAGTCTGTTTTGTGATGATAGCTTTTATTGTTTAGGCTCTAAAACAAGTGAAAGAAATCAGATTTATTGAAATAATATTACTAGAGTCGTGCTTTGCCTTTGGCCACCACACCTAATAATCAGGATAAAATGTAAGAGCTGTGACAAAGACTGCAACAGGGGCCTGAAAGCCCCGGGAATAAGATTAATGTAAATAAAGGATAATGAAAAACTGACCAACAAACCAAAAATCAAGAAGGTGCGGTCGTGTGCAAAGAGGATGTGTGCAGAGAGGATGTGTGCAGAGAGGATGTGTGCAGAGAGGATGTGTGCAGAGAGGTCATGTAGTGCAGAGAGGTCATGTAGTGCAGAGAGGTCATGTAGTGCAGAGAGGTCATGTAGTGCAGAGAGGTCATGTAGTGCCGAGAGGTCATGTAGTGCCGAGAGGTCATGTAGTGCCGAGAGGTCATGTAGTGCCGAGAGGTCATGTAGTGCCGAGAGGTCATGTAGTGCCGAGAGGTCATGTAGTGCCGAGAGGTCATGTAGTGCAGAGAGGATGCGTGCAGAGAGGTCATGTAGTGCAGAGAGGATGCGTGCAGAGAGGTCATGTAGTGGAGAGAGGATGCGTGCAGAGAGGTCATGTAGTGGAGAGAGGATGCGTGCAGAGAGGTCATGTAGTGGAGAGAGGATGCGTGCAGAGAGGTCATGTAGTGGAGAGAGGATGCGTGCAGAGAGGTCATGTAGTGGAGAGAGGATGCGTGCAGAGAGGTCATGTAGTGGAGAGAGGATGCGTGCACAGAGGTCATGTAGTGGAGAGCACCGTGGTAAAATACTTTTTATGACATGTTTCATCACTGTCTTCTCTACGTTTATCTAATCATCACATTTTCTGTTTTCTTCTGTCTCTCTGATCTGTCGGCCCAGTGTTACCTCGTCTGAGAAGGTAGATAAGGCCCAACGCTATGCAGACTTCACCTTGCTCTCTGTGCCTTACCCAGGTAAATCCCAAAGGTCTCTCAACTAAACCTAATTATACTATCAAAATCTTCTGGTCACTTTTGAATGGGTTAGGGTTAAGAGGACAGTTGTTAAGCCTTACTATGCATTTCTATTCATATAGCTACATTGTCCCTGAGTCAAAAAGCTAGACTCCTTTCTCTCTGCATAACAGTTTGACCACAGTGCTAGGGTTGTATTCATTAAGGTTGACTACAAAGATGGAATCTCAATTAACCGTTCTGGGAAAAAAAATCATTGAAATTCTTCATTCCCCTTCATTGTATCTAGAGTCTGGGTGTTTGGGGCCTGCCTGGGTGTGTTTGGGGCCTGCCTGGGTGTGTTTGGGGCCTGCCTGGGTGTGTTTGGGGCCTGCCTGGGTGTGTTTTGGGCCCGCTGAACTGGACCTTCTGTTTGTGTCCCCAGGGTGTGAGTTTTTTAAGGACTACAAAGATAGAGACTACACGGCTGAGGGACTAGTATTCAACTGGAACCAGGTATGATGTTTTACAAACACCCAGACCTCTTAAATGTTCATCCTTCTAGGGACCAAAACAATCATTTGTATATCCTCAAACCCTGAGTTCTGGCCCCTAATGTATAGTAAAACCAGGGTCTCTCAAACACATTGAGACTAATGATTATCCTGTTTCAAAAAATGTTTTTTTTATTGCAAACCTTCTTTGACAGGATTTTGTGGATGCCCCTTTAACAATCCCTGCAAGCTTTACCAAGAACTTGAATATAGACTGGAGTGAATACCAGGTATGTGTTACTTGTCAATCAATTAATCAATCAAATTTATTTCTAAAGCCCTTTTCACAAAGTGCTTTTACCAAACTACCAGCCTGAAACGCCAAAGTGCAAGCAACAACAATGTTGAAGCACAATGGCTGGGAAAAACTCCCTAAGAGGGGCTGAAATGTAGGAAGAAACCTAGAGAGGAACCAGGCTCAGGGTGGTGACCAGTCCTCTTCTGGCTGTGCAGGGTGAACATTTTAAGTGTACACGTTTTAATAATCAGTAACTGCATGTGGGCCAGAGTCCAGAGTCTATAAAACCTAATCCAGGTCAGAAGCAAGACCAGATGGACAAGGGAGAAAAGGGGGGGGTCCAGTGACACTGCGGCCCTATCCGAGGGAACCCCCAGACAGGGCCCAAAAGCAGGAAGTCAATCCACCCACATTGCCAAGCATCAGCCAAAGGGAAACCAAACAACCACAACTACAATTAAAGAGGGCCGAATATCACCCAGACAGTTGATCCCAATTGAACAATGGGTGCAACGGAAAGATAAACAGTATTGGAGGGAGGGCATCCCAGTGGCGATGAGAGCCCACCTGGCAAGACAGCAAGTGTGGACAGTATTAAGCCTGTCCGTTCACCTTCACACCCCTGGGCCAGATGGGAAAGTCTGCATTTCTAATCTAAATTGGCAGATCATTCTACAGTAGTGGAGCTTTATGAGAGAAGGCCCTGCATCCGGTTGTTTGTTTAGAAATTCTAGGTACAATTAGAAGGCCTGCATCTTGCGATCTTAAGTTACGTGTAGGTATGTATGGCTGGATCATTTCAGTTGGGTAAGGAGGAGGAAGTCTATGTGTTGCTTTATAAGTGAACAATAAAACCTTAAAATCAGCCTAGCTTTACTTTAACAGGCAAGCAGTGTAAAACTGCTAGTACTGGAGTAATGTGTTCAAGTTTACTTTACTTTAAATTGATATTACTAGTCCAATATAGACTGGTCTGAATACCAGCTTTGTCTTACTAGTACAGTATAGAGTGGGGTGAATACCAGGTATGTCTTACTAGTGCAGCATATATGGTGGTGAATTCCAGGTTTGCATTATTAGTACAGTATAGACTAGTGAATACCAGGAATCGATTACTAGTACAGTAAAGACTCGGGTGAATACAAGGTATGTCTTACTAGTACAGCATAGACTGGGGTGAAAACCAGGTATGTCTTACTAGCACTATATAAATTGGAGTGAATACTAGGTATTTGTCACTGGTACAATGTAGACTGGAGTGAATACTAGGTATTTGTCACGGGTACAATGTAGACTGGAGTGAATACCAGGTATGTTACTAGTACAGTACAGACTTTGGTGAATACCAGGTATGTCTTACTTGTACAGTATAGACTGTGGGGAATACCCGACTACTTCCTGTCCATTGGCAGGCTTTTGGCGGGATGAACATCTGCCAGGCAATGCCTTTGTAGACCCGCCATTTAATTTCCTGTTCAGTTTCTCAGAGGCCAATGCTAATTCCTTAAGGGTCCCCCCACAGGCCCGAGACCACATCTCAGGATACGGTTTCTCAAAGCTGCTACCCTCTGTGGCTGCTCACGATCGGGTCGGGGTTGTTCACCTATTCATCATATCCATACCATATCTATTTCATTCAGTGCTTCAGGGAACCGTGTGACAGTCCCCAAACAACTGGTCTAACAGCGACCTCTGAAGGTTGGCTTTAGAACTGCACCTAGTTGCTCATCCTCAAATCCCACCATTGTGTCTTAATGCTCTGTAAGATTTCATGTAAACACCCTTTCCCTCCCCCGTCGTCTTCCGTTTCAGTCTTGGGACCTGGTCCAGCAGACTCAGAACTACCTGAAGCTGCTGCTTCACATCATCAACAGTGACGGTCAGTGTCGGTCTGTTGTGTCTGTGTGTCGTATCTGTCTGTTGTGTCTGTGTGTGGAGTTGACGCCCTGTCCCATCCCATGACCATGTTGCTCCCGAGAAAGGTCTCATATTATTCCTGGGGTATATGAACTTATTTTTTGGATGATTCCTCCCTGTACTAGTCTGAGTGGTTCTGCTTGTGTCCCCCCCAGATGAGAGCGGTCTCTTGGTGCATTGCATATCCGGCTGGGACCGGACACCTCTGTTTGTCTCCCTGCTGCGACTCTCGCTGTGGGCAGTAAGTGTTCCCTGCTTTTCTCATCTTTATTGCATTCCTGTTCTGCCATTTCTCCTCCCTCGTTCTCCCCTTCTTATTTCCAAATATCCCCCGTATTTGTGTCTATCTTTCCATACACACACACACACACACACACACACACGCGTGCTCGGGTATTTATTTAGGAATTCACTTTAAAGAGGAACTTTTTCTGAAAGTTTTCTGTGTAACACAAACACATCTGCTTTAGCCCACACAGCCTTCCCCTGTATCCTCTCTCAAACTGCATTTTTTGCTGCACCTATTAATTACCAGATGAAATATTCAGGATCGGTATTTATTAAAATACTAATGGTTTGATTTAGCTTTGCTCAAAACATCAGGTGTGTGGGGATTTCCATTGGTTCTATTCAACCATGCAAGCCTGATGATGTGACCGGTCATTTCATACAGATATTTGATGTACCATATATTTGTGATGAGAAAATAAATTCAAATAATAATTTAAATGCCGAATATTTTTGGGCTGTACTTAAAATATGACTCTTGACAGTTCATTGGTGATGTTTCAAACGACGTGAAACAGACACCGTTGGCCGGGGCTTGTGGCCTGCCACATGGTGTGTCTTCGGGCAAATGTGGGTTGAGCTTTTTTTATGACGTGGGGCTGAATTCTGAAATGCAATTGTTTTAATAGGATGGCGCCGTCCACGCCAGCCTGGGGCCGGCGGAAATCCTCTATCTGACCATCGCCTACGACTGGTTCCTCTTCGGGTAAAGCTTCGACACTCGACTACCAAGCACTCGTTACACTCCATTATCACTGAGGGGTTGTCTTAACGCCGACCAGCAGGAGGGGGGTCGGGTGAATTACCGTGGCTCTTTCTCAATACACTTTTGCTCCAGTGTTTGCGTCCCCTGACCTCTCCTCTCCTTCCCACCTCCTAAGCATGTAATGGTGAAGGTCAGATGAAAGGGGCCTGGGTTTGTGGTGTCAGGAGGGCTGAGTACCACAGATAATCAGAATCCTCCTCTGTTCGCAAAGTACATTTATATACCCTCAGAACTGTACTATCTAATGTGATTACTTCCGGGTGACCTTACCTTAATAATCATTATAGGAAGAGAAAAATAATCCATCAACCACAGTAACATCTTTTGTGGTTTTCTCTGACTGTCGGTTGAGCAAAGCCAAGCTAGTGCCTTTTTTCAATGGTAAATGAAATGTCATAAAGAACATATTTTATGATTATAAATCAAGACGTAATCATCTGGTTATCTAGACGTATCTGTTATCTGATTACAATATTTTTGCTCGTAACATCTGAATCTAATCAGTTGCTCCACAACACTGAATGCAAGGAACTGCAAAAAGACTGGGTCTCTCCCTCCCGCTCCCTCTCTCCCTCCCTCTCTCTCTCTCTCTCTCTCTCTCCCTCTCTC
>JACXGJ010011782.1:0-19050 GCA_016801105.1 Esox niger | reverse complement strand
CACACACACACACACACACACACACACACACACACACACACACACACACACACTCACATGCACACACAAATCCCCAAAGCAGAAAATCTCTCTCCATTGCTTGATCTCCATCTACTCTGCTCCTCTGTGATGACTGGACAGCACCCACAGAGAGAATGTCTAATCTAATTTACATAGGTATGCAAGCCCTCATCACTTCTGGGATCTCATTACGGGACACATGATGATTTTATGAAAATGGATTTCTACAGCTAGGCTAACCAGTGTCTGGTGGTCCATGTGGGTAAGCTTTGGTCTTCAGGGTTGGTGTATGGGACACCCCCAGAATCAATCATCCTGACACACAACACGCTCCCTAAAAAGACATACAAATTCTCTCTACAAGCTGACATGCGAAACACTTGCGTAAGCACGGCATTGGAGTCTGCGATAGGACGTCCCATTGATTTTTCATTTTCATCACAGAGCCGACTGCCATTTTTCACAGCAGTCATTCAACCAGGATGGCAGGATGAACACAGGACTGCATGGTAGATCCTTTTAGTTCCCCCTAGGCTAGCACTAATAGTAAAACCAGACCCTTCCCTTCAATGCAGCCAGATCCATTCCTTTCTGTTCTCAGGACCCGCAAAGCTCTTCCTCTGTCACAGCCGAAGGAGGTCACTCTTGGATGTTGGACAAATCATGTTATCGTACTGGAACCGCACAAATCTCCTCGCCTGCACGACAGCCATGACTGTCAGTGCACAGCCACCTAATTTTAGGAGAGAAATAACGTCTGTACAGTACTGGGCCCTTATTCCCCTCCTATAACTTCAGAGTCTTTGCCTCCAGCAAGACAGAGCCATTGTCCCATTTTCTTTGCCACAGTCATTTGAAAATTACACTTGGTATTTTACTTTGGTAACACCCTGCCATTCATACAACATTGAGGGGGCAATAGAAGGAAGTCGTAAGAAAACCAGTGAGGGATTATTTCAATTTAGCGGGATCTTGCTAGAAAATGGGGCAACCAAGCTTAAAAATAAATGTATACTACGTTTGGCTATCAACTATTTTAGAAATCAGGTCTGTAGAGCTTATTTCTCAAATTGCAGCTGTTTATAAATGTTAGTAATGAAGCTGAGAAGTCAAGGAAGCAATCGTTTTAATTGTTATTACTCGCAGATATTACATTGTTGTAAATAGCACAAGATAAAACCACTTTTGTTCAGTTTCACAGGTGACATCTTTTTTCAGAGATTCTGTTCTTGACCTGTATATAGTTCTGTACACCGGTCATGTACACAGAATAAATAAAGAAACATGTTTTGTCTCCACACTGCTGTGAAAACCTGTGCATTCCCAACATTTTCTGTGCTTGTTCTGAAAAGGTTTAGTCTGAATACGTCTCTCTTGAAAGAGATTTTATCGCACTGAGATGACCTGTATGAACAAGCAAACAAAGAAAGTATTGATTTCAGGCAACTTACACACTCCTTCGAATTCCTCCATCTCCTTATTGAGTGAGCCGGGTCACAGCACCAATGTAACAGTACTGCTTCCTTCACTGTGTGACGGGCCTTTGCAAAACCAAAAACATTCCTCCTATGAAGCATTGTTACTTTTGCCAAACTTAATCTGCAGGCATGGTGAACCCTGGGAAACCACTACAAAGGCTTAGAATGAGTGATAATTAACTGTTATAAATCAGGCAATAAATGTCTATTCCAGCCTAAAATTAGGTACATTCCACCAAAAATGTTGTCATTTATAGTACAAAATGTTAGTAGTTAAACAAGCAACCTGGGTGACTTACAAAATGTGTTGTGTGGTTGTTGACTATACTCAAACACATACATAGCACTTACTCGCCCTAATAGTAATTTTAAATTGGATACTGCAGTTAGATTAACGAGATTCTAAGCATTCTGCACATATAATACATGCCTATACCAAGAAATATATAAATTTACGATGCTCATGTTTCGTTATCTGGCGAAGGTGTATCGGCAGCTGTACGCCAGAACCACAACAAGTTTTAAACTGGTGTGCCATTTCACACTGGTTACGTCAGTAGTCAAATGTGATAGGGAGACCTTAGAATAAAAAAAAAATTTGGTCAGGAAGACCTCAAGATCCCAAAACCTTTTAGTTTGATTCTAGGTGGTGGACAACACATAATAAGAACAAAAATAAAAGTATAGATATGATTTTTGTCTTCAGTATACTATTAATGTTCTGTTCAGTCTCACTCTTAGTAAAAACATATTCATTATTATTTTCTGTCATGTCTTTTTTTTCCCCCTCGTGTTGATATTTATCAATTGTATGAGGTGCACTGGCTAAACACAATGTTCTATTGTGCTAGGTTGCTAATTTTAAACAGCTTTAAAAATAGGATTTCTGATTATAAAATGTTTCAGCATGAAAGTAACATTGTTAATCTTCTGAAGCATCAAAGTTGTGATTTTATATGCAAATATAAGACACTTAACGCTGATATATCCATTGCGGCCTCTACATTTGCTTCATCTATCTGCCTTTTAAACTAAGTCTCCTTGTTCATTGACGGGACACTGCCTCAGATTGTCTGTTTGACCTGCGTTAACGTTCACATTTTCATCCCTCCCGCCGTATCATCCTCTGGGTTCCCATCATCTACCCACCCTTCTATCTGCCCCACCCTCCCCAAAGGGTTAGGTATCCTAAGGGGGTATGACCACTCATCGATTCAGCGCTCCCCCATTTTCTCCAGTGACCACTTCCTCAGATATCCATTCTGTAACCTCTCCCGCATCTGTGAAACTGACCAACTTTATTCCTCTAAGGATTCTGTTCAGGGTGTATGCTGGTTGTGTTTGTGTGTCGAGAGTGGCGTTACTATACCTTGTTTGTTGTGGTCGGATGACTTTCTGCATGAAAGGGACTCCCCTTGATAGAGGCTATGAGATTGGAAGCTTCCGGATATCCCCAGCTCATTACCCAGTTTATTGCTATTTGCCAATACGTTCCCAGTGCAATGTCACCGTCTAGCATTATAATACATTGACTTCATCTCTATGAGAACGTGGGGGATAAAAACAGTAAAAAAAGCAATTTCCTGCATTGGAGTTAGTCATCCGTCTCTGATATCACCACTGCTCTGGTCACAGAGCAGTTTTCATAAAACCATTCTGTACTGGCCACCAGCATAATTAATATTGGCCTGTTGTGAATGATAACTGGACGTTCCGTGTGATTGGAACCCACTGGACGTTCCGTGGGATTGGAACCCACATCAGCTAATCTGATCATTCTAACAGGCATCGTGGTCAAAGTATATGTTGATTGTTGCCTTCATGGCAACTGTATACAGTGAATATAAAAAGTCTACACACCCCAGTTAAAATGCCAGGTACTTGTGATGTAAAAGAATGAAACAAAGATAAATCATGTCAGAACATTTTTCTACCTTTAATGTGACCTATAACGTGAACAATTCAATTGAAAAATCCACTGTACCTGGGTCATTTCCAGTAGGAGAAAACATCTTGGATAGTAATGACAACCAATTCACATTTTGGTATCTGTTGCAAAGCATTGGAAAACCTTGTATGTTAATGTAACAGTCTAAGTCTAGTCACTTAACAACCACCTTGTTGCTGTAAAAATGTTAAGGTGTAATTAGTACTTCTTTTCCAGAGGTTTTTGTTATCTCAGATTTAAGAATACACTACTAAAGAAATATGTGTTTGTTTAGCCAAGTTACATCTGCATATCACCATGTTTACTTCTGCATTTCACATTGTAATGTATTAATTTCACAATGTCACATATTAATTTCACAATGTTACTTCTCTATTTCACAATGTTATGTATTAATTTAACAATGTTACTTCTGTATTTCACAATGTTATGTATTAATTTAACAATGTTACAAATTAATTCCACAATGTTATGTATTAATTTTACAATGTTATGTCTGTATTTCACAATGCGTTTAAAAACACTTCAGTAAAGGCCCTGAGTATCACATTTTCGAGTGCAAAAAAAGTGCACATTCTAAATGCCAAGTCCTCCATTGGAAAACCATCTTAAAACAATTCCATAAGATGGCCGGTAGAAATCGCAAGTCAAGGAATGTCAGACCCTTTCCACCCACTTGCATTGATCAAACATTCCAATCATGAACATCAACTCCCCTTTTAAATAACACAGTCATGTCTATGTGCTTCATCTTTTTCCTGTGTTAAGAAAACACAGTACCCTGGGATCAATAAGTAGTTTGCAGGCTTCTCTGAGTAATGGACCTTCTGATTAGGATTACCACTTTGGGCTGCAGATGTAAGCCTCCCTCTTCTCTCTCGCCCCTCCCTCCCTGATAACGTCTCCCTCATGTTCTCCCTCCTCTCTCTTTATTAGCTCCCTGACTTGGTTTTCATCACATGCTCTCCGTCCCTCGTTACTTCCACTCCCCCGCCCTCCCGCAGTACGTCCTGTGATGGTGGTAAAGGTGGTGGTGCTGTTAAAGGTGGTGGTAGTTAGTGGTGGAGGGTGGTGGTAAAGGTAAAGGTGGTGGTGGTGGTAAATGTGGTGTGTGGTGGCGGTTGAAGTCATCACTCTGCCCACCTGGACCCATCACTGAACTGCTAACAGTGAGGATACCATCACTCTCCAACTGAAACGATATCAATCCTCAGAATTGCCAACACAAACTATATCAATCCTCTCACTCGCCACCTCAAACAATATAAATCCTCTCACCCTGCAACTCATAAACGATATCAATCCTCTCACTCTCCAACTCATAAACGATATCAATCCTCTCACTCTCCAACTCATAAACGATATCAATCCTCTCACTCTCCAACTCATAAACGATATCAATCCTCTCACTCTCCAACTCATAAACGATATCAATCCTCTCACTCTCCAACTCATAAACAATATAAATCCTCTCACTCTCCAACTCATAAACGATATCAATCCTCTCACTCTCCAACTCATAAACGATATCAATCCTCTCACTCTCCAACTCATAAACAATATAAATCCTCTCACTCTCCAACTCATAAACAATATAAATCCTCTCACTCTTCCACTCATAAATGATGTCAATCCTCTCACTCTCCAACTCTTAAACAATATGAATCGTCTCACTCTCCAACTAATAAAGGGTACCAATGGGGACGGCCAGAGATGTTTTTTCCTCCATTGGGTGCCAAGCCCCGATTAATAGTTTATTACAGACAGTACCAGACCTCACATGAGCTGTGTACTTGTCACTGAATTGACAAGGTGACACATGGCAGCCAGAAAAGCCTGAACTCAGTACATCATTGGAAGATTGAAAGTAAAGCTCCCATTCTGGTCTTAGCCCTTCATTTCTATCAGATGAAATGAAATTGTTTGAAGATGGTCACTCCATAGTTCAAGTGTTCTTTAGATAACATTTGAATCCTTGGCAATCTTTGCAATTGCGAAAGAGCTTTGTGGCAATGTCAGTGTTAAATATGCAGCTTGATTTACTGTGGACTTGATCATTGAGTGTTCATAATTTGTTGTTGGGAATAATGTTCATAATTTTCATGACATCATCCTAATGGAATCAGGATTCAAGAAGATGTTTTCTTTTGAAGCTTAAACCACTTTGCACCTAGACGTCTCATGATGTAGGCATCAGATTACAGTTGTTTATCATTAATTTACACAGCTAACATATATTTTCAATATAGTTAACTGAGCTAGCAAACATTCATTTTTTAATATCCCTAACCTTGCTAGACAATATACATTTCTGATGTAGTTAAGCTAGCTAAGGTAGGACTCTTAGACACAGGGAGTACAGGGAGTGGAATGTATACTAAATAATCTGTTATTCTGGCTAGGCATATCATAGATCATCATTACAAGTTACAGTAGGGTGACCAGACATGACGGGGACAGACCCCGTTTTTGGTGGCATATCCCCGGATATGCCCCCTGTTTTTTATTGTGCGTTAATAAGAGGCGACAAATTTAAATAATATTTTACGTGGAAAAAAGACAGGGCAGCAGAGACTGTCGGTTGATGTCTCAATCGAAATATGCTTGTTTTTGCCAATGGAGGGGCTACTCACTATTGTAGCTTCATTCACTCTTCTGCTAATGATTTGCTCACGCTAGTTTTAGAGAAAACTGCTGTGGGAAACTCGGCCAGAAGCTAGCAAATGTCAAGTGAATCCACAACATCCATTTTTCAAATGGAAAATTAAGATCTACCTGTACCAGAATGATGAGAAGAAAAAAATAGGGAGAATGATCTGAAGCATACCACATCATCTGTTGGAGGCGGTGTGATGGCATGGGCATGCATGGCTTCCAATGGCACTGGGTCACTAATGTTTATTGATGATGTGACAGAAGACAGAAGCAGCCAGATGAATTCTGAAGTGTATAGGGATATATTGTCTTCTCAGATTTAGCCAAATTCAGCTAAATTGATTGGATGATTCTTCACTCGACAGATGGACAATATACAGTATATTGCAAAAGCAACCCAGAAGTTTTTAAAAACAAAGAAGTGGAATTTTCTGCAATGTCGAAGTCAGTCACCTAATCTCAACCCTAACGAGCATGAATATCAGTTGTTGTATACAATACTAAAGGCAGAAAGACCTACAAACAACAACTGAAGACAGCTGCATTAAAGGCCTGGCAAAGCATCACAAAGGAGGACATCCAGCTTTTGGTGATGTCCTGTGTTCCAGATATCATGCAGTCATGGCTTACAAACGATTCTCCACAAAGTATTAAAAACATACACTTCATTTATGATTGTGTTCATTTGTCCAATCACATTTGAGCCCCTCAAATAAGGGGACTGTGTATGGAAATGGTTGGAATTCCTAAACGTTTCATACAATATTTTTGTTCAACCCCTTGAATTCATGCAGAAACTCTATACTTCAATTGCATCCCTGTTGTTTCATTTCAAACCCATTGTGGTGGCATATGGAGCCAAAATAATGAAAATAATGAAAATTGTGTCAGTGTCCAAATATTTCCAGACCTAACTGTATATGGAAACATTTGTAAAGAAAATATTTGAAATTTGTGAAAAAGCCCTTGACCTCTATGCTGAGTGGTTGTAAAACTTCAGACCTGATTCATTTTTGTCAAGTCAACTTTTGTCAAGACATTAGTGTCTCGAGCAAACTCCAATGTCGCTGCACATGTGAATGTCCCAGGCAAAAATGGTTGGGCTTTTACAGTATTTTTTCATGTCTTCCCCAGATATTCTCATATCTGGAATAACATTGCATTGCAAAGACCCCCTGCTATTTATTTGTGATTGGCTTACCCCAGAAGATTCAAGAGACCCTGTTGGACAAGATAAAAGAACAGGAAGGTAGTTGCGTGAACATATAGATATATTTGTAGGACAGGAAAGATGACTCCAGGGGGTTTAAATCAATGTTTCCAATCCAGTGCGGCACTTTTGTGGCTGATGTGTTTTTGGAGAGTCTATGGTGTTTTCCTCTTTGTTTGTTCTTTCCTTCCTCGCTTATATCCTCCATCTCTATCTTCTCTCTGTTTGGTCCAGTGTGGTACAATTCTGGTCCTACTGGAGAGTCCCAATATTTTTGGTTAGTAAGATTCTACCTAGTAATTAATTGCACTCTGGTGTCTAAGATCTAAGTGAGTCCCTGATTAGAAGAAGTTCAGGGGTCTTCTTGTTCCCCAGGGCTGACATAAAACAGCCCTGCTCTGGACTCTTGACTTCCCCAACTCTCACAACATTACTTTCTACTCTCACTGTCCTCTGTATGTTTTTATTTGATTCATTTTCTACCATTTCACCGCTTGTCAACCACTACCTCCACCATGCTTGGCTTACTGCACTGACGGTCCCCATATTTGCTCACACCTCCCATCTCATCCCGCAGGAAAAAACACAAAAAACAAGCCTGGTTGGGTAAGAGGCTTAGAGGTCCTGGAAGGTGTCATTTGGCTTGGGACTGTGTGCTGTTGTGGAATTGAGTTGCCGCTTTATCTCCCCCTGCCCATGTTATTCCAGGCAGCAAGTCCACACTGCGGCCGGGCCCACTGCTCTGATTTGCTGGCTCCGGCTGCAGGTTTGGCACACACACACACACCAGACCCTCTCGCATCTGAGTCAAACTCTAATATATTCGTATGTGCATTTATTTGTGGTTTGGAGAAATGAACACGTGAAGGCAAAGACTGCATTTGCCTTCACGTGTTCATTTCTCCAAACCACAAATAACTGCATTGGTATCAGAGATGTGACAGATGACACAGGGAAACTAGCGGAGTGGTGGAACATTTATGTGCCAATATTTAACGCGTTGCCTCCTTATGTGCGTATGTGGTTGCACTTATTAACTCAGCCCGTAACTTCTGCCCCCACTGGACCCTGGGAAACCCCGGAGGGGGGGCTGTTTCTCTCTCACACTGCCTGCACTTAAGGACCTCCATACATCAGAGAGCAGCATGTGATCACATGCAACAGCGCTCATCCATTCAATCATGTGTAAGAGCCCACCTCATCCATATACCTCACGATAGGACACATCCATATACACCACACTGGGACACATCCATATACCCCACACTGGGACACATCCATATACCCCACACTGGGATACATCCATATACCCGACACTGGGACACATCCATATACCCCACACTGGGACACATCCATATACCCCACACTGGGACACATCCATATACCCCACCCTGGGACACATCCATATACCCCACACTGGGACACATCCATATACCCCACACTGGGACACATCCATATACCCCACACTGGGACACATCCATATACCCCACACTAGGACACATCCATATACCCCACACTAGGACACATCCATATACCCCACACTAGGACACACAGCTAAAATGACTGACGGTGGCCACCACTGGATCAAATATAGAGTGACATTGACCTCGGTTATGCCATTCCTAGGTGCTTGGGTTTGACTGATCTGAGTGCAGAGGTCACCCAGATTCAGACATATTCTTGCCTAGTCTTGGTCAGTTGGTGATTGAGTCAGTGTTATTACGGAACGAGAGCCGCACATTTTACCTGGAAGTGTACAGGTACGTCACTGGATCACTGGACCTGGTCGACCAGAGAGGTAGATTACACTGACCAGACGGTCCAAGCACCATCTTGTCCTTCTGAGAAAGTCATGGGAACACCTTGTACTTACTTGCCCAGGAGCTACGCTTTCTAGTTTCATCCTCAGGGCCGCACTGATAAAGCCACGTCCACCCAGAATTTTTATGTCCGCATGCTCGGTTTTTATGGTTTTCAGAGTAAATGTCAAACCGTGACCTTTCTGAAGTAATTCACTCTGCATTGAGGCCTTGATACAGCTGCATGCGTCGGTATATGTTTTCAACAGTGTGGGGGTCTCCCCTCGCACGACCCCAGTTCCTCTCTTATTCCATCTCAAAATAGCTCTTTCATGATATAACACGTAATGAGAAGTGTGGAAGTAGGGTGTTCTGGAGGGTTTTTCACCCTTATTGCCATTTTCTTCTACATTTTGTGTGGTTTCATTCACATTGCATTTGCTGAACCTCTGTGTCCTAACGTGTTCCCTGAATGGCAACAAAAGTACAGAATGACACTCAAACAGCTGTCTACCCGACTATAACAAGTTTTTATTGATATGTAAACATTCCAAAATGTCTGACTAATGAACAGTGTTTTCAAACACAAAATCTTATGTTTCAAAGTGGTTGTAAAAAGGAGAAAAAAATCAAGAAAACAAAGAAAAACGTGCTTGTTTTTACATGCTATGTTGTTTTACATTTTATGTTATTTATGAAAAATAACAAAATAACATAAAAATAACAGCAATAATTTCATTATATATATATATATATATTATGAGGAACAGAAGCGTTCAATTTGTGGTGGTCTCTTCATTTTAACCCTTCTGTTCCTCTCTCAAAACCTTCCTTTTTAACTTTTTTGGAAAGGAAAGAAAAAGGTGCAGTGGTCTCTTAATTTTTTCTGGAGCTGCATGTGTATATTCAACATTACAGTGTGTATATAATTAATAGTCCCATTAATAATCACCTAATTTAGCAAAGATTAAACATTTGAAACTTCACATATTTTCTGTAGGTATTTGCAAGTGTTTTTATCGAAGTGATATCAGTAAAACATCTGTGAAAAGGCTAGTTTTGTCAGTATTGCAATTTCCTGTTTCAATTGTGTATGCGTGCTTTTAATTGGTAGAAACAACATGATTAATGATGGGAATACTTGTGTGTTTGTCTGTGAAGCTTAATGTGTTACCTTCTTTACTAATGATCGGCAGTTTAGGTTCTAAATAGCAAGAAGATGAGCAAAAGCAGAAGCCAGAGGTTTATGACCGCTCTGCATTCCAGCTGAGTGGTAGCAACTGTTCATCTGGGTCCTGAGTATATTGAAAAAGGTCTTGGTCTCTCAGTCGTTCCCTCTCCCCATCCTTCCATTTCCTGACTTCCGACAGTGAGTGATGGAGAGGCTGTTGGGTGACCCCTGGGGCCTCCACAAGGGTGACAATTATAGCCAAGTGCCGAGAACCAGAAAGGATCTCGCCAGCTCTGCGCTGATGCGATGCACACTAGGACTTGGATTAGGGAGGGCAAAGGGCTAGCTTTCCTTAAGAAGCCCAGTGAGCTATCCATTAATCTGGCTGTCGTTTGGTTGGGTATATTAGTGACAGATAGGCTCAGCCTTGGTTGTACGAGGATTGATCCGACAAGTATGAAGTACCCAAGAAATGGTTTTAAGGCCTTGTTTTCGCAGCCACAGAGAACAGCTGCTGCACTTGTTCAAAGTGGCAGGTGGTAGTTTGGTCGTGTCGACGGGGGGTTGGGGGGGCGGATGTTAAACAGCACAGTGCAGGTCACGCACAGTGTACCATTTTTCACGCTTTTAGTGGCTAGTGCTGCCAACCACACCCACCCACATCCTCAAACAGGCATTCACTGGCCTGTCAGCATCACACTGTGAGTTTGGTTTTAAAGCCGGGAGGTGGATGAGTAGGAACCAGCCACTGCGTACCGTTAATGAAGTGAGCCGGGGGGGAAGGTTTTGGGGGGCTCGGTGATCCTGTCGAATTGTGGACACAACCTGAAGAGGGGGTCACATGCTGAGCTTGGTTGCCACCTGTTCAAGCAGTCGAGTGCCCAGTCAAATGAGCCCCTCTCCACACAGAGCACTGGGAAATGAGCACTGCAGTTGGCTGAAGCATACTCCAGCAAAATCCCATTACAGGGGAGGGCCATTCAGACAGACAGACAAACAGACACACTTGCTCACAGACACACACATTTCAGGAGTCTCCTAACTTGCAGGGATACAAAAAGTAATTTATATGTTCAAAATCATATCTTCCCCAACCCCTAACCTTAACCCGAGAAACCTAGCCCCACCCACAATCCATTAACCACTAATACTTAATGTAATTCATTTTACAATACGAATGTGTAACCCTAAATCCAGCCCCCCAAGCCTAAAATCACTCCTTTTCTCACAGGTAACATCAAAAGGTTCACCTTGTGCTTGTTTTGATAACCATGTGGGGATTTTCTGGTTCCCAGCAGGTTAGTAAAACATGGACACGTCGTCCTTGCATGTCCCCTCCCATCGACCAGCGTCAGACCTCATCCACAACAGCCAATCACGAATTGACAGCCCTCCCCTGGCCTGTGTTCGGGCTTCAAAGTAACCTCATCGAATCAACGGGGGTAAGAGGTTAAAAGGTCATCAGATTTACTGCACGTCTTGGACCACTCAAGTCGGTCTACATCGACTGAAGGGAAACTCCCAAGACTGTCTGCCACATCGTACCGTTCCACTGATTGGAATCGACGGTTTGCTTTTTGTCCTGGGAGAAACAGATGTCTGTGACACTGTCAGAAATTGCCTCAACAGGAGGAGAGGCGTTAATTAGTTGAAGCTGCATTGTGTACCGCCGGTAACGGCACTGAGCTGGACACAAAGCATTTGTGTTGTCGGACTTTGGTGTATCTCTTACCGATCTTCTATTATTTCATTAATCTTGTGCATTGGTGAGTTACTTGTTGTCAGGGCAACATTGCGAATGACACCCTAGTCCCATTTGGGCTCTGCTGAATAAATTACAGGGAGAAAACAGGAAACAAAAGAAGACAAGCTAACAAGGAGAAAATCAAAGCGAGCTGTGTGGGTGCAGACAGAAAGGGGCGCATCAGTTCTCCTGGCTAACAGTGGAGGGCAGTGTGCTCTTTTCCTTCCTCCCTTCACCTACCACTCCCACGCCTGCCATCCTGTCCTCTCGGCCCGGGAGACTGAGGCAAAGCTGAAGCAAAGAGGGTTAATATCACTCAGTGGGTGCATAAACACACTCATAAGTCACTTTGGTAATTTAGCGTCGCGGTGAGTCAGTCGTTCGGTGTTAATAGCAGTGGCGGCGCGGTGACGGAGAGCACCTGAGGATCCGGTGGGATCACAGCAGAGGCTGCATGAGCACGCAGGAGGGGGGTAATGGGGGCCGACACAGGGTGGAGCACTGAACGGGAAGGATCGCGAGGAGGCAGAAGATGAACTGAATCTAGTGGGGCCTTGAAAAGGCAAACAGAGGTTTGTCAAGAAAGTTAAAAAGAGGTAAATTGTTAAAATGGATACTTTACTCATACTTTTTATTCTGTTTTCAGAATAATGAGTCGATTCGTAAATGTAGATACCACCTGATTCCCATTCAAGACTAGACTTGAGAAGGGAGAGGTGAAATGGGCTTTGAACTGGAGAGTATAAGGCAATGAAGCTTGGGCCTCAAGGCAGAGTAAGAAAAAGGATGTTGGATAGAAACTAAGAATTCATTCAAGTCTTTACCCTGATAGAGTAAGCAGTTTATCCTGTATGTGAAAATATAAAGAGGGAGTGAGAAAGACATTCAGGTATTTTCATCATCAACTGACTTTGTGCCTCCTCCTCTGTGTGGGCAAGTCTAGTCAACCATATTTCCGGTAGAATTACTGTACATTTAATAACAGTTGCCCATAAATTACTTCCAGAACTCCTGCGACTTGATCAGCCCCCGCATTCAGTAGCTCCAACTGTACTGGACTCCATCTCCAGTCTCTCTCTCTGTCTCTCTATCTCTGCAGCTCTGTGTGACTTCTACAGTTCAAGACACAAAACAGAAGATTTCTACTTTCTTCAGTTCTGCTGCTGATACTGTATATCTTTCTGACAGCCACACTGAAAAGAAAGAAATCAACAGCTGCTAGCTTATTTAAACACAACTAACCCACTGGCTTGTAGATATTACCCACAACCCACTGGCTTGTAGATATTACCCACAACCCACTGGCTTGTAGATATTACCCACAACTCATGTCTGCTGGTCCTTTCCCCTGATGTTGCCCTCTTCAGCTGTGTTCTCCGTTTGCGCCTTCTCTGTTTTTCTTCAGGGAACGCATGGTAGCAGATGACGGTCTCAACACATTTATGCCACTGAAAGAATGGGGGTTTCAGGAGTGAAGGACTGATAGGGGAAGGCTGATGTCATTCACAAAGCAAATTCTAGAGAAAGTACTACTCCACTTTCAGCTCAACTGGGGCTAGCTAGGGCTAGCCCAGTGGTAATGATGTAACCTGCCTAGCTAGGGCTAGCCCAATGGTGGTGATATAACCTGCTTAGCTAGGGCTAGCCCAGTGGTGGTGATGTTGCTGTACTTTTTTTAGGCAAAGTTTTGTTTAGACTTAAGCTAACCAATTGGATTCACTGTGGTTCTCCACAATAGGCTAAAGTTCGCTAATCCAGTGACTGCACTGTATTGTTTCACACTTGGCTGAAGTCAACCCAGTTAGATCCATTGTAGTGTTTTACATTAGGGCCAAAGCTAACCAAATTAGCTCCACTGTAGCGTTTCAAATCTGGCTACAGCTAACCCAGTTAGCTGCACTTTAGCTGTACCTTTAGGCAATGACTAAACCAATACTGTCTCTGCTCTTTATTCAAGACTAATGGTATCTCAGTAGCATGAGACACTGACTTGGGGACTGAGGCGATAGTCAAGGTTATGGTTGTACTGCATTAGAAACCTCTGTGACTCTGACCACTTGCTTTGAAAGCCCTTCGGGTGGACTATGAAAGATATAGACTGGTGTTGACCAACACTGATTTTCTGCATGGGATGTTTATCAGTGTAGAGGTTCATTTAGAACCCAAGTGGACCATCCATATTTTACAATGAGCACTGTGCTGAAAATTAGGATATTTCAAGCAGTAAATGCAGGCACACGTTTCTGTAGACTCGTACAAGCTACTGTTCATCGTGGTTGATAAATGTGCATAAATAATTGGTACTAAAAGCAATCAAAAGTGGGAATCGGGTAGCGATCCAGTAGGAAGTTTGGTAGAAAAGGTAAGATTTTATGCACAAGTTGTGCGACCCCACTCTCATACTAACGTGAAAGCTAACCTTGTTCCCTGTCACCTACGTCTAAATGTGCAGGTCGGGTGGATCTGTCAAACTTGGCCTTCATTAGCCAATAAGAAAGACATGGAATATCTCCAGCTCCCCGGTTTAAATAAGCCTAGCGCCTATTCACACCAATATAATCACAGTGAGATAACGAAGATTTTAAAATAAGCAGTAGCTATCGAAATGAAAGGACATTTCATGTTAGTTTTGTGATTGGTTAGCATCCAATGGAATGAAATGGTCTCTTCCACTGAAGCCAACTATGAATGATTGCTATGGCAGAACTCTGGAACTTTCCGTTGCATTTACTGTGAACACTGAGGCTGTACCCAGTTTATGTCCGTTTCAATGTGCCCAACAAAACCGCCGGAGCAAATCACATAACTTTTCCATATAGAAATTGCTTAATTTGCCTTTATTTGGTGTTTGATGCTGGCCTTAGTTTGATGGTAAAATCTGTGAAACTAAAAAAAAAACATTTGGTATTTGCATTTTTAACTTGGTCTGTAATATGCCAGGCCAGGCAGGATTCCATAAAACTGGCTTGTGCAATGCAGGAAACCACTTTACAAAATAAAATGCATGAATATGATCATATATACTACAGATAATTGTACACTAGCCTCAGCCAATTATTATTGATGTATATATGATAGCATTATGTTTAAGTACAAGCCTGCTATTGGTCTAATAGCAGTCACCTACTGCATTGGCTCTGAGTCCACCACAGAGACAGAATGCACAGGGGAAGTGCTGCAGTCCACTACAACAAAGCAATTCCATTATTTACAATCAATACACAATTATCCACAGTGCAGCTGAATATCTTGTTTACGTCAAATATTTTTTCCGGAATGGTTCCGTTTGACCTGTGGCTGCTCGGACCAGGCTGGAGATGATGAACCTTTATTTGGGTGCACTTCAACAGGGATGGGGGGGTAGCATGCGTAGCCTATCCACGCGTTAGCATGTAGCTGAGGGAAGCCCAGGGCAGCGTCACAAGGACAGCTATGACACCAAATTGCATGTGTGACTGGCTTGTCCTGTGACTCTCAAGGTCAGGTGAACAGTTAGAGTGCCCGTGAGTAATTAAGAGGGCAGTGGGAACGGTTCAGTTTTAGGTCCAGGTATGTCAGTATGTCTGCCTCCCTGTGGTTAGGGCAGTGGTCAGGTATCCAATATTCCCATTAGCTACAACCGCTCCAAATGGTGGCTGACACTGAGGGGAAAAAGAACCAGCCCTTTAAAGGGTCTCTTCTCTGATTTGTCGATGGTCTAAAATGGGAGATATCCTATTGCCTTATTGATTGGTTTGCCCTGGGGAGCATCTACCTTTAGCGGAAGGGTTGTGGAGCTGCCTGTGGCTTATGTCTACAGTCTGGCAAAGCTTTAAATTGCCACTGGGTCCAAACAGGCACCATGTGAGGTCAGTCATTGTCAGCTGCAGTTAAATTCAGAGGTGCGTTCGAAGGAGGTTTGTCATGTAGAATGGTAAACAGAAATCCACCATTCTGGGGAGACAAGGCAACAAATGGATTCACGTGTTTTTGTATTGAGAGACCTACATGAAAATTGAATGAACTTTTTGAGATTTCTGTAGCGCTGCATATCCCCAGTGATACAGCAAAATAAAATGTGCCTGAATCTTTGTGCCATTCCACACTGTGCTACATTCAACAAAAGCCTGAGGATTTTCCCAGCGTTCTCAACCGTAAAGCGCACACACCTGAACAGAGAACTGATCGACTGACACCAAGCGCATGAACGTGCCATGTCCAAGTTATTATGTTGCTTGACACAGGAATAATGACACATTGATACAAAAGGAGGACCATTTCCATTTCATGCTCTGTTAGGCGACTAAGTCCTGCAGCTGAAGATGAAGAGAAAAGTCAGACAAATTTCCTGATAACCAAAGTGACGTTCGGTTGGGTGAATTATTAAATGAGATGACATTATTTTAATGTGAGCAGACAAAAGGGTAAAGGACAAGAATAATGAAATTTCTGCTGACTTGCGAAAACCAGATGAATACTAATGAGCCAACTCAGACAGATGCTGATATGGAGGGAGATGTAGGAGCCAAATACCGCTGTTGGATCAAGAGGGGCAGCTCAGCTGTCAGACAGTAAAGGAACCCAATGTTTGGGGTTTTATTGTCAGAGACCCATCAAAGAGGGTGACGTTTTTGTCTTAGATTCTCAATAGATTCCAAGACCTGGGTTATAACGCAAACCAAGTCTACAGGGATAAAGATGTGGAAGAAAACAAGAGGATTGGTCTTTCAATGCAGTGGCATTTGTGTTGTAGCCAATGAGATGCTTGCCAGTAAAAGCTCATTCGTGTTCATTCAGGACAGTGCAGATGCCCTCTGTTCATTTCAGCCAGTTTCACATAGCAGGGAAATCTGGAGACAACAGGAAACTTTCATTCTAACATGGATGATTATTATTGGACGTTGTTGGAGTATGAGTCGATGCATGCTTCGTTTTAGCCAATCAAGTCTGACATAATAAAGTGGAAATTACAAACTTTAAGAACCCTCTGTCAACCTTAAATTACAGGTTTTCATTTCCAGCTGTGCATGAAAAAACCTGCAGCCATGGGATAATGGAATTAGCACACGTCATCCCGAAGGTCTTGGCAGATCAGTTGGACTTTGCTTTTCAGAAAGCTGGTACTGACAAGTACTGTGTAGACCACTCAGACCTGCTTGACCTGTCATACAAACACAATCAAATAATCTATACGCTCCTTCCATCACTCTCATCCCTTTCCCCATGGATGGGTAACGGATCAATGTCACAAAGCCCTGTTTATACCTGCCTCCAACGTAGTCCTGATCTTGACCTGAACTTAGAAGATGTGATCCAAATTAGATCACAGCAATGCATCTTTTAATCATCCACAGTTAGGGCAAGAACAAACAAAACCTACATGTTACAAGCCAACATGTTACAAGCCTACATGTTACAAGCCTACATGTTACAAGCCTACATGTTACAAGCCTACATGTTACAAGCCTATATGTTACAAGCCTACATGTTACAAGCCTACATGTTACAACCCAGTATAACCAGGGCTGCAAAGGCAGAGGGGCTAGGGTGAAATTTGGGTTAGGGTTAAACTACGGTTCATTTAGGGTTAGGGCTAGAGTCAGATTTGCCATGTTATGAGCTGCACTGGCAAAAACTTACTTGACCTGTCATATGAACACAATAAAATAATCTATATCTCGCACCCCCGCTTCCCCCTGTCCATCACACATCCCCCTTCTCTTCAGGTAAGGAACGGATCAATGTCCCAGACACAACCCTCATGCTCTCTGAAGGTGGTGGGGCTGGGATGAGGTCAGACCCATTGTGAGCTGTGCTGGCTCACGGAGCCAGGGTAATTTATGTCCGATTGTAGCCCCGGCTCACTCAGACAGGGGCAGCTCCCTGGGCATTTCTAAGGCCGGCCCTCGCAAGTCAATGTTTGGGCACTTATCTGGAATTATTCATGATCCACAGGGCATGACTTTAATCATCCGCTCACTACCCTTAATGTCAATGACCCTCTCACAAAGACACACACGCACGCACACACACACACACACACACACACACACACACACACCAACCCCTGTCACTGTGGGAGCTAGGCCAATCACTGATGTGACCAGCACATCCTACATTGAGTTTCTTCTTTTTTTACATTACAAGCTATTGTTTTGCCCTGCAGGTCGGTTTCAGAGAAGCCTCGTCAAATCACTCTCTGGCAACTCCTTGAGGTGGGGTGTGTTGGTGTATTCATTCATTCATTCTACTTCAGGTGTGTAGCTTCCGGCATTCTTGGTCCAAATATTAAATTACCATAGCGAGATGTTATGTTACTCAAATTAAATTTGTTAGTCACGCAATATCTCAATTAGACCAAGTACCATTTATGTGGGACAGCTGTTAAATTGTTAATTCCAACTTGTCAGGGTAGAGCTTGTTTTGTTATTTTTCTTTGTTCCACTCCTTACTAAAGCCCATTTGGAACACAGAGCATGAGAGAGGCACCCATTTTGAAGCTTCAATGAAAGACGACAACCTAAATTCACACACTGTAACGACAGAGCCAGACACATCCCTGCCTTAACATCTCAGAGACAGAGAAAGACACATCCCTGCCTTAATATCACAGAGGACGAGCCAGACATCCCTGCCTTAACGTCACAGCGGAAGCGCCAGACACATCCCTGCCTTAACATCACAGAGGAAGAGCCAGACACATCCCTGCCTTAACGTCACAGAGGAAGAGCCAGACACATCCCTGCCTTAACATCACAGAGGAAGAGCCAGACACATCCCTGCCTTAACGTCACAGAGGAAGCGCCAGACACATCCCTGCCTTAATGTCACAGAGGAAGAGACGGACACATCCCTGCCTTAACGTCACAGAGGAAGGGCCAGACATATTCCTGCCTTAACATCACAGAGGAAGAGCCAGGCATATTCCTGCCTTAACATCACAGAGGAAGAGCCAGACATCCCTGCCTTAACGTCACAGCGGAAGCGCCATACACATCCCTGCCTTAACATCACAGAGGAAGAGCCAGACACATCCCTGCCTTAA
>JACXGJ010011781.1:0-19153 GCA_016801105.1 Esox niger | reverse complement strand
CACACCATACCATAACAAACCACACCATATTGAATGATACCACACCATACTGAATGATACCACACCATACTACAACAAACCACACCATACTGAATAATGCCACACCATTCCATAACACACCACACCATACAGAATGATACCACACCATACTGAATGATACCACACCATACTGAATGATGCCACACCATACTGAATGATACCACACCATACTGAATGATGCCACACCATAACACACCACACCATACAGAATGATACCACACCATACTGAATGATACCACACCATACTGAATGATGCCACACCATAACACACCACACCATACAGAATGATACCACACCATACTGAATGATACCACACCATACCATAACACACCATACTGAATGATACCACACCATACTGAATTATACCACACCATACTGAATTATACCACACCATACCATAACACACCACACCATACTGAATGACACCACACCACCCAACACATCCACACTGGACCTATAGCATGTCTTCCATATCTGTCACATCCATACACTGGACCTTTAGCCTATCTTCCACATCTCTGTCACAGCCATACACTGGGCTTACAGGGTGTCTTCCACGTCTCTGTCACATCCATACACTGGGCTTACAGGCTGATTTAAACTCCTTTTTAAATCAGCAATTGTAACAATGTTATTTTACATATACCCACCCACCCACACCCACACACACACACACACACACACACAGCATGTCTTTCATGTCTCTTTCACATCCTCCTCCCCTGTCTCAGTCACATCCAAACACACACACACACACACACACACACACACAGCATGTCTTTTATCTTTGTCACGTCCCTAAACCATACCCAAAGCATGTCTTCTTTGTCGCTGATATCATTACACTACCTCCAGAATATCTCCCATATATTTCATCTTTTCACATCCTTACATTTTACCTATAGTCTGTCCTATCACATGCTTATTACAACAGCATGACTTTTATCTTGATAACATTATCTTTCATGTCTCTGTCACATCCTTAAAATAGAGCATGTCTTCCATGTCTGTCACATACCTTACATTTGACAGGATCGTGCCAGTTCTCCCCACAGTTGAAGCTACAGTGATAAAATACATCACATTACATTAGTATTCAACTAATTAGAAATAGCATCACATTACATTAATATTCAACTAATTAGAAATAACATCACAATAGCATTAATATTAATCTAATTAGAAATAACATCACAATACATTAGTATTCAACTAATTATAAATAACATCACATTACATTAATATTCAACTAATTATAAATAAGCTCACATTACATTAGTATTCAACTAATTATAAATAACATCACATTACATTAGTATTCAACTAATTAGAAATAACATCACATTACATTAGTATTCAACTAATTAGAAATAACATCACAATAGCATTAAGCTAACAATAAGAAACAACATATTAGTAAAATACTAATGATTAAATAATTCACATTAGTAATAAACTATGGAATAAATAATTCACATACAAATATAAATAATAAGATACATAGAACTTAAATTAATCTTGAAACCCTGCAACAGAAATATTAAGTTATTGCGAAAGATGCTAAACTTAAACCTTGTGTAACAGAATCAGAAGATAGTTCAAGTTGCCCACTACAATGAGGAGTGAAAGCTCCACCCCTTTTCTGCAAGATACAGGCAGTGATAAGCGCTCAATGTCCTCTTCCTTTGAAAGATGCAAAACAAAGATGCAAAAAACTATTTCCAACAGGTTAGCGAGAGCTACTATGTAATTATATACACTGCTCAAAAAATAAGGAACACTTAAACCACACATTGGGTCTCCATGAAGAAAATATATTAATGATAATGTAACAAATTTACATTTGTACAAAATGTCCAGAGTATATTCAATCTTTACTGTACACTGTAATTAATGGAGAACATAAATATGTACCAGCGGTCAATAAAAAACTAAATCACTAAACGATTGAGGGCTGGATACAAACTCACACCACAATGGCATCAATGCCTTCATCATCCAGGAACTGCCTACACACTCTGGCCACATGAGGCCGGGCTTTGTCCTGCACCAGGCGGAACCCAGGGCCCACTGCACCAGCATAAGGTCTGACGATGAGTCTGAAGATTTCCTCCTGGTAACAGCAGTCAGGGTACCTTTGGCTAGCATGTGGAGGTCTTTGTTACCCTCCAAAGATGTGCCTCCCCAGGCCATCAATGATCCACCACCAAACCGGTCATGCTGGATGATGTTGCAGGCAGCATAACGTTCACTACAGCCTCTTCAGGCTGTTTCACATCGGTCACATGTGCTCAGTGTGAACCTGCTCTCATCTGTGAAGAGAACGGGGTGCCAATGGTGGACCTGGCTATTCTGGTGTTCTCTTGAGCTGCATGGTGCTGGGCTGTGAGTACAAGTCTCACTACAGGACGAAAGGCCTTCCATGTTCTTGAGACTGCACTCAGAGACACTGCAAACCTAACAGCACGTATGGATGTGCCATCCTGGAGGAGCTGGACTTCCTGTGTAACCTGAATGGGCTGCAGGTACCGCCTCATGCTACCAGTAGTGACAAGGACACAAAACTAGAGAAGAATCAGTCAGGAAGCATAAAGAGAGCACAAATGTCTGTGCCCACCACCTGTAAAACCATTCCCTTTTTGGGGGTTGTCTTGCCGTTGCCACCCCAGTGTACCTGTTGACATTTTCATTTGCTTCAAAACAGATGATACTGATTCACCATCGCTTATGCTTCCTAATTGGACAGATTGATTCCCTGAAGTTGAATTGACTTGGTGTTGTACTGTGATGATTATGTGTTGCATTTTTTTGAAAGGTTTACAATGTCTGCATGGAAAATACTCTTTCTTAAGACATTGTCAGACTGACAGATAAGTACCTCCAACTAAACGGCAGCCCTTGCCCAATACAAATTAATGGCCCAGACAAGAATAATGTCAATAAGATGTGGTCTGTAGCAACATTCCTTACACTGTAAGAACATTCATATCGACCACATTGTGGCACTTTACATAGCACATGTAAATATCTCAATCTGTTTGACTCAAAGTGACGGCATGTGGCACACATGTTCAGGGACATGAGTCTCAATGACCCAAGAGATATCAAACCACACAGCCATCAACTACATTTGTGTGAATAGTGTGGGGACAGTGCATCACACATGTTGGACAACGAGTAGACCACAAGAGATCAAGAGAATTGCCTTACCAGAACTGTCGTCCACACTTGCACCTGACAGGCTTGGCGTCTGGATACTGGACTTTAACAACGTGATGACAGTCAGGAGCAGGACACCACTTCAACAGTCTATTGCACTGGAAGAGGAGACCGACATTAGGACACCACTTCAACAGTCTATTGCACTGGAAGAGGAGACCGACATTAGGAGACCACTTCAACAGTCTATTGCACTGGAAGAGGAGACCGACATTAGGACACCACTTCAACAATCTATAGCACTGGAAGAGGAGACCGACATTAGGACACCACTTCAACAGTCTATTGCACAGGAAGAGAAGACCGACATTAGGACACCACTTCAACAGTCATCTAATGTTATAGATAATTTCCCAGTCTTTCACTATTGACTCAGAAATATCCTGAACACTTAAACAAGCTTACCTCTACAAAACTATTGGTAATTAAATGTTGGTACTTCAGCTTCACTTTAGAGTCTGTTATGAGTCGCCTACAAGAAAGGAATACAGTTCAAGAATTTATAAAACCCTGTTATAACAGAAGTCACATTAAAAAGTTAATACTTGAGTTGAAATAATAAAGGACTAACACTAAACAAACAGGAAATACAACGATATAACACGAAACAAAACTAAAACAGTTGATACAATCTGTTATTACAGAGGAATATCACTAAACAGTTGATACAATCTCTGTTATGACAAATAACTTGAACTTAAACATTACTACAATCTGTGTAACAACCCACTTCTACACAACTTGAAAATGCCAGTAATCTGCATCATTGACCATAAACTAACTGGTAAAATGAAGGAGTACTGCAGGGGTACTTTGGCAGAGCCATGTTTCTTGGTTGTTACAGTAACAAAAAGGTTTTGGGAACCACTGTTCTAATCTATAATGTAGTAGAATTATATGTTACTTACATGACTGTGTTATCATCCACTAAGATATCACAACTATGGGCCGGACAGGAGATTGTCTGAAAGAAGAGGACATGTTATGACATGCACTTCTTGATAATGAACAAGGATAATAAAGGATAATCACTATGGAGGATGATAATGGAGGTTTGTAATTATGAAAAAGGATAATGCAGTTTGGTTATGAAAAAGGATAATGCATTTTGATTATTAAGGAAAAGGATAATGCATGTTGGTTATTATGAAAAAGGATAATGCAGCTATGTGAAAAATTAGTAGCCCCCCTCTTTGGGTTTTTTAAAACATATTTTATCTAAATTCCAACCACATTATCTGATTAAACCAAATTTCACAAATCACACAAGAAAACTTGAATGTGGTTAACAGAAATGCAATGGCCACATGGATAAACCAGGAAAAGGTCAGCCAGCCTGCAATTAAAAGCGATAAATGTTGTTGCCCACTACACAATGGTGCTATACGCATATCCCAAGTGTCGGTATAGTATCTCAACATTATATCATTGTCACACATTAACATCACGCCACGTTCAAATATTTCGCTAGACACCATTAAGCATTGTGTAAAACGTTTCATACCAAGTTTACCTCCACCACAAATAGCGTCTATGAACTGTATGGCTTTTGCCACTGGCCGTTTTAATAGCCTATTAGCCAGTAATAGGCTTAGTAGTATCTACTAGCGTCCTATGAATAGTCATTAAGAATTGAGCAATTGCTATTGAGACTGAAGATGAATTTTACACTGCCAAAGTGATTTATTTCATGGCACAAACATTTTTTATCTTTCATTTGTGAATGACATTGATACAATGACTATCAATATAGGGGACGATACGGTCAATATTTGATCCGGTCAATATTACCCTAATAAGAATGCATGGATGCATACTTCGAAAAGCCACCAGAAATAGTTGCAATATAAACAGTTTTATATTAGGCTTCCTATAACAGAGCTACTAAAAGTTGTAGCCAGCAACGGGGCGGAAAGATGTCTTCATAATAACTTTATAATTTATTGTAACAGCTCCCTGCTATGTTGTGTGCATTATGTGTTGGGCAAACCATGTAAATTATCAATGTTATTTTGAACCGCAATTTTTTTTGTTGTTGTCATTTTCAGTAGGGAAAGTGTTAACAAGTACCCTACAATATGTACAAAATGATAATGACTAAATCAAAAGAGATATGTATAATAACGAATATCCTATTCATATATTCTACAATTTGCAGTTCGTTAGCAGGGTTTCTCTTCAGGCACCTCTCATAGCTGCATATATTTATCCTTGAAGACAACTGTATTGTTCGACATAGATTCAACAGCTTATTGTCCGTGGTGATGGAATGGACAGGTATTTGCATATAGCGGGAACTGGAGACGTCATTAGAAGCTTTTTCGTAGATAACAAAGTGTAGAGATTAGACTAGTACTGTTGTAGTCCACTTGTAAAATAAAACAAGCAGTCAGGAAAAGTTCTGTTGCTGAAGTTTTCAAGTCACGCATGTAAGGATTATCCTGATTTACGATTATCCCGATTATTGAATTTCTCCACGATTTCATAATCGTGAGTATATTCCTTTGCGATTAGTACTAAAATCGTCTATCATTATAGGCTTACTATAATGTAGCTTCTGAAGGTTGTAGCTAGTGGTGTTTTGGTCAATCCTGAAAACTTGTAACAAGTGCACCAAAACAGGTGTAAATAATATGAAAACCATTAGTGAGAAAAAATAGAAACGTTGTTCTGTTCGGTCTTAACCATGTGGGTTGGTATAAGATGATAATGTTCTGTACCTGTCCCATTCCTTCCTCTATGATTTTGGTTGTTAGGTAATCTCCCCAGCACTGCATGCAGAACTTGTGTCCACACTCCAGACCAGTGAAATACTGTGGAAAAAACAGAAGCACACTGAAACATCACCAGCCCGTCAAACAGCTCCCAAACCAAACAGCTCCCAAACCAAACAGCTCCCAAACCAAACAGCACCCAAACCAAACAGCACCCAAACCAAACAGCACCCAAACCAAACAGCACCCAAACCAAACAGCTCCCAAACCAAACAGCACCCAAACAGCACCCATACCAAACAGCACCCAAACCAAACAGCTCCCAAACCAAACAGCTCCCAAACCAAACAGCTCCCAAACCAAACAGCTCCCAAACCAAACAGCTCCCAAACCAAACAGCCGTGCTGCTCCACTGTCCTTGGTGAGAGAAAACCAGTAGGTTCATTGTTTTTTATCTTTAATACAACAATTGAAACAATGATTTCCTCTCTTTAGATTTCAGTTGCAATTTCTGATGTGTCACGGCAGAAATAATCCACAATAAGATTAGATAGCAGGATTTATCCCAATCATGTTTGATAAAACCTGGCAGATTTAACTGTTTGATTATGTGAAAGGCTAATGGTATTTCTGAGCTCCTGACATTGACATTGCTGGTACTCTTTGAATAACTATGTTATTGCTACACAGTAGTGACCCACTTCCCCTCAGGGTGACGGTCAACAGTAGTGACCCACTTCCCCCTCAGGGTGACGGTCAACAGTAGTGACCCACTTCCCCCTCAGGGTGACGGTCAACAGTAGTGACCCACTTCCCCCTCAGGGTGACAGTGAACAGTAGTGACCCACTTCCCCTCAGGGTGACGGTGAACAGTAGTGACCCACTTCCCCCTCAGGGTGACGGTGAACAGTAGTGACCCACTTCCCCCTCAGGGTGAAGGTCAACAGTAGTGACCCACTTCCCCTCAGGGTGAAGGTCAACAGTAGTGACCCACTTCCCCTCAGGGTGACAGTGAACAGTAGTGACCCACTTCCCCTCAGGGTGACAGTGAACAGTAGTGACCCACTTCCCCTCAGGGTGACGGTGAACAGATCTACAAATGACCCTGCATCTGGAAAAACTGTAGTCCTCTGCTGTTTGTAGATCAGCCATTCCCTCATAACTGAATACCCACAATCAACCAGAAGACAAGATCCCCTGTCAGTTATTTTCAGTGGGTTTGTCGTACTGTCCCTCAGCTCCTAACAGTGTACTAACAGCCTAGCTCTAGTAATCTGGGGATTAGAAAGTAGTGAGAGCGGATCATTAGAAATCATCCCTGAAGGAGCAGGCTCTGTGGTTCTGCCCAATCACATCTTCCCTAAAGGTGCAGGCTCTCCCGACTGTCTCCCGACTTTCCCAAGTAACACACACTGATCTCTGAAGGGAATGACCTACAGTAATACAAGAAATTATTGTAAAGCATACAACAATAATGTACATTTCTGAGGCCAGAAGCGTTTTCCTCCTATTGAGTAAAAAATAAAAGTGCACAATAAATAACATATTATTATGAACAATCACCCATATGTGTCTTAGTTTATTTGATCATGCAAAATCATGACATGTCACTTATGAATTTCCTCTGTAAATGATTACAAGCCAGTATTGATATCTGGCTGCAGACAAGGTGATGTTCCTGGATAAATACTTTACAACCACAAAGCAACAGAGTTCGTATAGTCCAAACAAAACTGAGATAGGTTACATTGGATGTTTGGCTTAAAGACTTAGGCCAGTTACATGACAAACTGTGTGAAAAAATCACAACAGTCAAAAATAAATCATTGTAAATTATCGCTAGGATTTATTCATGGTCCAATCATTTGTAATGCATGGCGCACAACGCAGGTTCAGATGTCTATCTTACATCCTGTAAAAGGACAGGTCATGGCGACAGAACAGATTCTGATTGGTGGATGAATACCCGCTTTATTTAATTGCAAGTAGGTTCATTTATACTTGCAAGCAAGTTCATTTATACAGCACAATTCATACATAGAAGCAATTCAATGTGCTTCTAAAGAAAACATTGGACAGGGTGATATCCACTTAACCTAGTAGGTAGCAGGTTTGGTTAAGAGCATCTGTTGCTATGGTTTCTGATCAGGTTTTCGTGCTCTCTTTCTGGAACTGAGAATTCAAGGGTTTGCTCAAGTTCTGGTTAGACAGACAGCTTCCTAATCCACTGGTCACCAGTCCAGTAGGCTAAGCTATCTGCTGCCCTGGATACGATGGTGTTGCCACGGACCCGGTCCCTGGAACCATGGCACAAGGAGCCCAATAACTGGTTGGGTCGTGTCGGTTAGCACCTGAATCCATATCTGTGGTGTCCTGGACAACAGCACACAACTCAGTACTGAAGACACCCCGACCCACCACAGCCAGAAGATATAGGATTTGAACCCACAACCCTTGGTGCGCAATGCCTTAACCACTGGTCCACTGAGACATTCTCCTGAACATTCGCTGATGAGGGACTTGGTGAATATTATTTTAAGAATCACACAATGTAAACTAATAAATGTGACCGGTGTGACATTTCTGTTCATCTCCAGAGGACTTACCGAGTTGGGGTAGTTCAGATAGCAAATCTGACATGGCAGGTCCTGAGCAGATGACCTGGTGCTCATCAGTCTGGTCTTTGACTTCTTACTGGGGTTGATGACATGGCACTCTGAGAACAGCCGATCCACGTTGCCATCAAAATACCTGCAAAAAGGAGGGAAGGGATGTTTATAAAAGAGGAGGGAGAAAAACAGGGAGAATGAGAGAGACCTCAGCAAACCTCTTTGAACTTAAAACAGATCGAAACAGAATATGTAAGCACGATAACTAATTTGGGTGTTTAAGAAAATCTAGATGGCAATCAGAAAGTATTTGGGTCATGTAGATGGCCATCAGAAAGTATTTGGGTCCTGTAGGTGGCCATCAGAAAGTATTTGGGTCCTGTAGGTGGCCATCAGAAAGTATTTGGGTCCTGTAGGTGGCCATCAGAAAGTATTTGGATCCTGTAGATGGCCATCAGAAAGTATTTGGGTCCTGTAGGTGGCCATCAGAAAATCCATATGTGTATTTCAGCTGCAGCAGAGAACTAACCTAACCTGTGAGCTGACAACCGTTGTGGATAAAATGTGTCAGTTTAGTTGGACCTCTGCTGTAGCTGAAGTGAGTATGAGGAGGTTCTCACCTCTCCATTAGCTTCTCTTTGTCCCAGTTGAAGTGACTAAGAAGGATTCTGGTGATGGTTGCAGGATTCTGGAAGAGAAAGAAATGGTTGTAATGTAACAAGCTGGCTAGGCATTATGCTTCTTCCACTAAATGATCCAACAACATGTTGATTTGTTATTCCAGGTGTGAAATGTGGCAATGTTTACCAAAGGTTTCATTTAACCTGGTACATGTTGATTTGTTATTCCAGGTGTGAAATGTGGCAATGTATACCAAAGGTTTTATTTAACCTGGTACATGTTGATTTGTTATTCCAGGTGTGAAATGTGGCAATGTTTACCAAAGGTTTTATTTAACCTGGTACATGTTGGTTTGTTATTCCAGGTGTGAAATGTGGCAATGTTTACCAAAGGTTTTATTTAACCTGGTACACGGCTAAAACAGCACATCTACGGGAGGTTTTGTAACGCAGTGGCCGTGGATTCAGCTGTAAGTGTATTCAAACTGCAGCTTTGAAGCAAGCCAGTTTAAATGACATGTACTCAAATCAGTGCTTGGTTGAGGAAGACCAGACAGTTAAATATTTGTGTATGAAGGGTGTTAAACCATTCATGTACTGACAGATTATAAAATACAGTTGGCAGAGATGTGGCATTACACCCTGGCAGAAAAGTGCATAGTTTGCATAACCTGGTAGAATGTGAAATTTTGGCACGGACTATGAATATGACCGAACATTAAAAAATGTTCATGTTTAAGGATAGTGATCATATGAAGCCATTCATTATCACATAGTTGTTTGGCTCCTTTTTAAATCATAATGATAACAGAAAGCACCCAAATGGCCCTGATCTTGTTACAGACACACAGTGACACACACAGGTGATAATGGCAATTAAAGGTGAATTTCCCACACCTGTGGCTTACTAGAATGCAATTAGTGTCTGTGTACAGTCAATGAGTTTGTTAGCTCTCACGTGGATGCACTGAGCAGGCTAGATACTGAGCCATGGGGAGCAGAAAATAACTGAAAAAAGACCTGCGTAACAAGGTAATGGAACTTTATAAAGATGGAAAAGGATTAAAAAAACATATCCAAAGCCTTGCTAAGGCCAGACAGTACTGTTCAATCACTTAATTCAGGGATCCATTTATACCAAGCCAAGGTCAGGTAGACTAAGAAAGATTTCAGCCAAAACTGCCAGACGAATTGTTTGGGATACAAAGAAAACCCAACAAGTAACCTCAGGAGAAATACAGACTGCTCTCCAAAAGGTTGGTGTGGTTGTTTCAAGGAGCACAAAACAACAATACTTAAAAAATTAGCTGCATATTCAAGTTGCCAGAAAGAAGCATTTACTGCGCTAATGCCACGAAAAAGCCCTATCACTACTATACAGATTACAGTGTTTTTTTTCCTCTTTTCCAACACCCTATTGACATCACGCATCTCTGGTTGACATGTCAGAAACATGCCTGGCTGACATCTTCCCTTGGATGTCGACAAGCTTAGCCTGGACAAAACTGAGCTGCTCTTATTTTGTGGTAAGGCCTGTCCACCCCTGGACAAGTCCATGTCATAGTGTCCTCCTCCCAAAAGGCAGAGAACCTCGACGTGACCCTAGACTACACTCAGTCATGTTCTACAAACATCATGGCAAAAGGCAGAGAACCTTGGCATGACCCAAGACGACACCCAGTCATGTTCTGCTAGCATCAAGGCAGTGAGTCACCCCTGCAGGTTCATGCTCTACAACATTAATAGACTACAGCCTGACCTCAGTCAGGAAGCAGCACAGGTACAGTGGATATAAAAATTCTACACACCCCCCTGTTAAAATGTCAGGTTTTTGTGATGAATAAGAATGAGACAAAGATCAATCATATCAGAACTTTTTCCATTTTTAATGTGACTTATAATGTGGACAAGTCAATTGAAAATAAACTGAAATCTTCGACTAGAAAATAGGAAAATAAAAAGCTTATAATAACCTGATCGCATAAGGGTGCACATCCTCTTATAACTGGGGATATGGCTGTATTCAGAATTAACCCATCACATTCAAACTCATGTTAAATAGAAGTCATTACACACCTGTAACCATTTAAAGTGACTCTGATGAATCATATATAAAAGTTCAGCTGTTTTAATTGGATTTTCCTGACATTTCCTAATTTGCATCTCAGAGCAAAAGCCATGGTCCGCAGAGAGCTTCCAAAGCATCAGAGGGATCTCATTGTTGAAAGAATTTCCAAAGCATTAGATATAGCATGGAACACAGTAAAGACAGTCATCATCAAGTGGAGAAAATATGGCACAGAGACATTACCAAGAACTGGACATCCCTCCAAAATTGATAAAAAGATGAGAAGAAAACTGGCCAGGGAGGCTTCCAAGAGGCCTACAGCCACATTAAATTAGCTACAGGAATTTCTGGCAACTACTGGCTGTGTGCTACATGTGACAACTATCTCCTGTATACTTCATACGAATGGGTTATGGGGTAGGGGGGCAAGACAGAAGCCTTTTCTTAAAAAGAAAAACATCCAAGCCTGGCTAAAGTTTGCAAAAACAAACATCAAGTCTCCCAAAAGCACGTGGGAAAATGTGTTATGGTCTGATGAAACCAAGGTTGAACTTATTGGCCATAATTCCAAAAGGTATGCTTGGCACAAAAACAACACTGCACATCACCCAAAGAACACCATACCCACAATGAAGCATGGTGGTGGCAGCATCATGCTTTGGGGCTGTTTTTCCAAATACCAGGCAGTTCCAAATACCAGACAATTTTGGCACATGACCTTCTGGCGTCCATTAGAAAGCTGAAGATTAAGAGGCAGTTCACATTTCAGCACGACAATGACCCAAAGCACACATCCAAATCCAGAAAAACATGGCTTCACCAAAAGATTAACGTTTTGGAATGGCCCAGCCATAGCCCAGACCTGAATCCAATTGAACATCTGTGGGGTGATCTGAAGAGGGCTGTGCACAGGAGATGTCCTTGCAATCTGACAGATTACGAGCACTTTTGAAGAGTGGACAAATACTGCCACGTCAAGATGTGCCATGCTAATAGACTCCTACCCGTAAAGAGAGTGCGGAAATAAAATCTATCAATCAAATTTATTTTATAAAGCCCTTTTACCATCAAATCCAAAAGTGCTTCAACAAAGTTTTAGTTTAAGGGTGTGTACACTTATGCAACCAGGTTATTTTTAATTATTTATTTTTTCACCATCAAAGATTTCAGTTGGTTTTTCAATTGAATTATTCACGTTATTGGTCACATTAAAAGGTGGAAATCACAAAAAACAGGCATTTTACCAGGAGTGTGCAAACTTTTGTAAGTTGCTTTGAATAAGAGCTTCTGCTAAATCACTTAAATGCACATGTAAAAAATGCTGTTCAAGATCAGCTGTGAGGACGTCGATACACCACACAGGGCTAATGTAAAGGAAGGCATGGATACGTAATAGACAGACCGCCTTTGCTACATGCCTCAGGCATCTTAAAGAAACATGGCAGCCACTTCTGCTGTAGGAGACACTTGCCCACCACCGTGTCAGAGAAAGGGAAGTGAGCACTGAGTTACACCAAGGCAACTGTTTTGTAGTGACCTATGGTTGGTTTTGTGTTAATTATTTATCCTCACAGACGCTGCATTGCCCTACATGCTGGACACCTCTATTGGTCCAACAGATGGTTATTTCGCATCAGAACCCCAGACCTAAAGAATGTTGTTGCTCGCTTCTTAGCAAGCTAGGCTATTAACAAACAGTTGGACACAGGCAGCTGAGCACATTTGGCAGTCTTACAAAATCATAGCTAAGCTGGAGTGGGGGCGCTGGTATGTCAGTCTCGTGTATGACTGATGATGAGTAAGCAAATCAATAAACGTACGCTAGCAAGTAACTCATAATTTGTCCAGGGAGATGGTTAGAGACACATACTGGCCTAGTCTGCGGATTAAAGAATTAGCTTGTTGGCACTTCTCAAACAGGAATCGCTAACTAGCTAACCTAATGTCAGTTAGCTAATCACATAGTTGGCGTTAGTTACCGTTAGTAAGCTAGCTTAGCTAACTACAAAGATAGTAAACTAGCCAACAAGCTAACGCTAACTAACTTAAACTACAACAGACGGGTCAGCAACTACACTAGATAATACGATTCAAGCAACCATTTACCCTCAGTAAATTAGCGTTAGCTAGCCACCGGATTATCTGAAATAATTGTTTAACTAATATCAGCGTAGTGGCCTGTCAACTTCCCGTCGTCCCCGGTATTTCCTGCACGGACAAGCCTAATAAAACATTACCTGTATGACCTCGTTCACCTCCCTAATACACTCCACCATATGTTGAAGGATCTGCTCGGCAGTCAGCACTTCAAAGCGGTAGTCCTCTTCCTCTTGTCCGGGGCCATGGCCACTTCCCCCGGTCTCTAACCCCTCGTCCCGCTCCCCTCCAGCCTCTGCGGGATCGACAAGCTCCACCTCGTCCTCGCCTAGCTCCAGGGTGTCGTCCCCCGGTTCCTCTGCGCCGCTGTCTTCGCTGCATTCCTCTTCCTCGTCTTCGTCAAATTCATAGTTATAGCCCTCGTCTGAGTCCATTACAAGGTTGATATCGTGTTGTCACAAGCAAGTGTAAAGGCTTGAAATATGTAGCCCGCTTGCCGTGGAATGGATCAAAACAAAAACGGTCAGGTCTCGCTTGTGTTTTTCAGCTGCAGTGAAAACAACAACAAACGTCGCCACTAGAGGAACCAACAAAGAGACGCGACGTCGTGATGTACGTCACTTCGATGTGCGGAATATGTTTTAGATCAGGATTTGTTTTCAAATGTTTTCTGAAATTTACTTTTTCCTGTCCGTAATTAAAAATGTGTGTGTGCCTTAAAGTGACCAATGTTTTTAACAACTTTCGTATTATGAATACGAAAGTACTATCACATTAACTGTTGTATTATATTTGTATCACTATTTATTATTAATTATTATTTATTTTAAATAAGAAGAATAGTGTATTGTTTGTCATTATATCCTGATCACCTGATTTTTCCTGTTTTGTGTCCGTTTCTGCCTGCACGATTGCATTTTGTTTTACTCAAAATAAGAGTTCCACTGCAAACTTCCAGCATAAACGTCGGACGTCGATTGCGGATCTTATTTCTATTGCAACCACAGCTCAATAAAAACGTAAATAATGTATATTTTCATATAAATAAATTAAGTTTAACACCAGCTGCAATATCTAGTTACCCCATTTCCATTGGCCTCATTTGGGGGCAATTTATAATATATTTGTGATAGTAATGTTGAAACATGTTTTAAGTATGTTATAATACATGCCTAATGTTGTTTAATACATTCATAGAGTATTAAATGTATTATTAAATACGTTCTAAAAAGAAACAGTTAAGAATCTTCTGCATACTTGCTTTTATTTTGAAGGTGTACTAATTCGCATGATTTTGTGATTTATTGTTTGTGCTGCTGGCAGAACACTAGTTGACTTCTGAAGTGTATGCTTCTTCCTCCTTTTTTCTCTAGCGCACAGTAAATGCGTGTAATCACCGATAGCAAAATCTGTAATATTTAATACAATGGAAGTGAAAACGAGCTCCAACTTCGTGCGTTCTTATAATCAAAGATGTTCGTTCATAGTATTGATCGTTTTCTCTTTGCCAGCTGTGAATGCAGTGTGGCCAATGCCTCAGCTGATCAGCTCTTCCACGGATCGATACCCACTAAGTCCACGGCAGTTTATTTTCCAGTACGCGAGTGGGTCATCCGCAAAGTCGGGTTGTTCCGTGCTTGACTCGGCTTTTAAAAGATATTTCCCACTTATTTTTACGGATTATCTAAAGGCAGGTAGGTCATCGATTGTTAAAAATATAGTAAATTACTTTTAAGTTTAAAATATATCAGACCTGTTTAGTTTCAGGCGTGTAATTGATTTCCATCATATCTCCTTGGTGGAGAATGTGTAATGTATCGTATATTATTTTAAGGTATGACATGGAGCCAGTTTCATTGTATTGTTTCTGATGGGGTCTATTGTAGAGCAGAACAATGGCTAGCGCTGGTTTGGTGCTCATTCTCTCTGGCATGTGACTTTTCAGCTCAATGAGCACTGCGGACCTAATGCAATACCGGGCCATTCATTTAATTAATTTAATGAACAAAATATGCTTGCTGAGTGAGCTTATTGTTTACAAAGGCAGAGTTGATGGCTTATATTAGACTTTAACGAGTTTGCAAGACTGCTACAAAGTTGTTGTCACATATATAATACTATTTGGTTTTGTGTTGTTTAGATGAGCGATTTCAGGTCAACATGATGAGGTATGTTCATGGGTGCTGTGTGTGTTTCAGGAGGATCCAGGCAGCATGACAACTGGTTTAGTGTCCCTCTCAATGAGGGCATGTTCACCGTTCTGGTTGATGTGAGGAAAGCTGACTGTGAGGGTTATCCTGACCCAGACACCTCGGAAAGCTGTACGTGATAGAAAACTGAAAAACCCATATACAGAACCTTCTACATGCAGCCCCTGTTGAATGTAGACGCATAAATTCAGTTTTCTTTTCTGTTCTCCGTTGTAGACAAGTTAAGTGTCTCTTCAGGTCAGGCAGCGCTGAGGGCTAAGACGGTGTGGGGAGCTCTCAGAGGTAATAACAACATACATATCACACCTGCTACAAGGAACCCACGACGTGCAGTGTCCAGTTATACTACTACAGCTGTGTACTCTCAAATATGCCCAATGATCCCACTTCCCTGTTGATCTGTGTTGAATAATGATATGTCCTTTAATGAAGATGTAATGATCCCACTTCCCTGTTGATCTGTGTTGAATAATGACATGTTCTTTAATGAAAATGTAAGGATCCCACTTCCCTGTTGATCTGTGTTGAATAATGACATGTTCTTTAATGAAGATGTGTTCTCTGGTAAATGACAGGTCTGGAGTCCTTCAGCCAACTAGTCTACCAAGATGAATTTGGTCAAGTAAGAAATCACTTAACAGTCAACAAAATGTTCCATTAAGAATCTATTTATCAAGTATAATAACTTAATCTGATCAATTCAGTAATTTGTAAATTGCTTTATCATTTGTTTCTTTTTCAGTACTTTGTGAATAAGACTGAGATAGATGACTTTCCTCGATTCAAGTTTCGAGGGCTTTTATTGGATACTTCACGTCACTACCTGCCTTTGCCAGCTATTCTGAAGACTCTGGTGAAAATGCTTTATATTTGTAAACACTACACATCACTAGGTACCTAAAACAGCCACAGAGGACCCTGGTGAAAACAGTCATTTATGTTCTTTAAGTTACAGAGCTAAGTTGGGTCCAGTGGCCCAGACATCGTTCCAGAAAGTTCTGGGTTCCAGAGTGTCAATAGAACCCTACTCCTCAGCTGATAAGTTGTCACTATATAGATTGTTGGTCTGTTATTCCTCAGGATGCCATGTCTTACAACAAGTTCAATGTGTTCCACTGGCACATTGTGGATGACCCCTCCTTCCCCTACCAGAGCAGCACCTTCCCAGGCCTCAGCAGCAAGGTGAGAGAAGTAGACCCCTTATCATGCACAACGATGAGGTTATAACACATTATAAAAGCTGTTCATGTCTATAACATATCTCACCTCAGCAGCAAGGTGAGAGAAGTAGACCCCTTATCATGCACAATGATGAGGTTATAACACATTATAAAAGCTGTTCATGTCTATAACATATCTCACCTCAGCAGCAAGGTGAGAGAAGTAGACTCCTTATCATGCACAATGATGAGGTTATAACACATTATAACAGCTGTTCATGTCTATAACATATCTCACCTCAGCAGCAAGGTGAGAGAAGTAGACTCCTTATCATTCACAATGATGAGGTTATAACACATTATAAAAGCTGTTCATGTCTATAACATATCTCACCTCAGCAGCAAGGTGAGAGAAGTAGACTCCTTATCATGCACAACGATGAGGTTAAAACACATTATAAAAGCTGTTCATGTCTATAACATATCTCACTTCAGCAGCGAGGTGAGAGTTGTAGACCCCTTATTATGCACTATGATGAGGTTATAAAACATTATAAAAGCTGCATAATTTATAACATCTCGGACCTCAGCAGCAAAGTGAGAGGAGTAGACCCCTTATCGTGCAAGTTGATTCCTTTTTTTAATCACTATAACAGCTGTTTCTATGCCTATAACATATCTGACCTCAGTAGCAAGGTGAGTATCTCTTGATGGAACCATTTGTGAGATTTTCACGATTGGGATTAAGTTCTGGAGACAACTCAGATAAGTTAATATAGTCAACACTTTGAAGTACATTTGGAGAAGTGAGCTGTAAATTCTAGTCCGGCTCGCAATTGAAAATGTTTTGCCACTGTCTGTTTCAACAGCTTATTTGCCCTTTGTGAATTATATTGCTATAGTACACTGACTAACGTTTCTTACTAAATTTCCCTCCACCACAAATAGCGTCTATGAACTGTATGGCGTTTGCCACTGGCCGTTTTAACAGCGTATTAGCCAGTAATAGGCTTTACGAGTATCTACTATCTTACTGGAATAGTCATAAGCATTGAGCAATTGTAAGCAAGTCTGACAAAGCTATTTCATATCATGGCATAAGGACATATTTTTTTCATGGCATAACGACGTACTTTATTCTTTCTTTCGTGAAAGAAATTCATACAGTAACTAGCAATAAAGGTGACGATAACTAACTTTTTCATCATGTGAAAAGTTGAGAGAATCTACCGGAAATTGCAATACTGTATAACCGTAAACTAAACTCTCTATAGATTCGAACTCTGATCTTCCACGTGAGGAACTGTCTTTAACGTGGGACCTATAGTTTGCAGGTCCGCTTCACGAACCACTGCACTATTTTACAAGGGGTCAGTCGGTAAGGGACATTTGCTCTTCTTGGCTGGCTCTGCTCACATGGTCCAGATAAAACTGGTAATCCCCCAGTACCCTCAGGTTTTATGCTGCTGGTGCCAGTAAATGTGTGTGTGCATCTGGGGGCTGGGAGAGGAGGTGGAGATAGGAGGTCAGGTCAGGAGGTCAGGTTTGTAGGTTGGGACAGGAGGTTGCGATAGAGATAAAATATTACACATTTCTGTTTCTCTCAAAGAATTACAATTAATTATCTATTTTATTGCACTAAATTATGCCTGAGATTTGGCCTGATGAATGTTCTGAACTGATTGTCTGACGTGGTGATTGGTTCTTTTGGTCCCAGGGTGCGTTCCATCCATCTACCCATGTGTACTCCCAGACTGACGTGAGCAGGGTGATCTCTCATGCCAGACTGAGGGGCATCAGGGTCCTGCCTGAGTTTGACTCCCCAGGACACACCCAGTCATGGGGCAAAGGTAGCACTCATAACCCTAGAACATAACCCTAGAATATAACCCCAGAACTTAACCATAGACCATAACCCCAGAACATAACCCTAGAATATAACCCTAGAATATAACCCCAAAACATAACCCTTGAATATAACCCTAGAATATAACCCCAGAACATAACCATAGACCATAACCCCAGAACATAACCCTAGAATATAACCCTAGACCATAACCCTAGACCATAACCCCAGAACATAACCCCAGAACATAACCCCAGAACATAACCCTAGAATATAACCCTAGACCATAACCCTAGACCATAACCCCAGAACATAACCATAGACCATAACCCCAGAACATAACCCTAGAATATAACCCTAGACCATAACCCCAGAACATAACCCCAGAATATAACCCTACCCAACTCTTCTCCCCCGCTCTTCTCCTTTCTCCCCCACTCATCTCCCCCACCCTGTCTCTTTCACCTCATCTCCCTCACCTTCTCTCCCCCACCTCTCCCCCCCACCCTCTCCCCTCTCCCACCTCTCCTCCCCCACCCTCTCCCCTCTCCCACCTCTCCCTGTCACCTCT